>PYUH01000858.1:943423-1175161 GCA_016808085.1 Suaeda aralocaspica
TTTTTTTTTTTTTTTTTTTTTTTTTTTTTTTTTTTTTTTTTTTTTTTTTTTTTTTTTTTTTTTTTTAATGAATTTCATGTAGTAGTGGTTACTAGTACATATTATCATTCTTTCGAGATGTAAAATTATTGATTGTATATAGTAGGTTGTAAGATCAACATGTTTATAAATGAATTGATGATTATCCAATATAGATATCTATTGACGTTGTAAAAGTTGGTGGTATTAAATTATATTTACAGGTTTTGTAATTTTTTATATGCTTGCATTATCCAATATTGCAGGTTAGGATTAGGATGTAACATTAGGAGTCATGATACTACATTAGGATTGAAAAATAATTAAAAAAAAAAATAATCTAAGAGACCTGTTGTTGGGAGCAACTGGTTTCTTTTGTCTAACCAAAGAGACAGGTTCCATCTAGATCACTGGTGTCTTTTATTTGGTTGGGAAAGTCTTTTCCACTCACCTAAGACACGTGTTTTGTATAACAACCTATTTTTTAGATAGGCATAAGAAACAGGTTTAAAACACCGGTCTTTTAGCCTAAGACACGTGCTCATTAGAAGTGTGTTGCTTTATGGTCTCTTTGCCTTATTTGGACCGGTCTTTGGCCAATTTTAGTAGAAAAGTATGATAATTGCAATAGAAACTAAAGAAGAGTTGAGAGTATTACAATGAAGCTTGGAAGATGTAACATTAGTGCAAGTCGAATGATCCTTTGTAACAATGGTGAACTTCAAAAGCTTTGAATAAGTGATGATCAACCGAGAACTAAAACCAAGAACTAGAAACCAAATAACTTGAAGAAGAAACTTGAATTGATTAGAAGATTGAACTACAAACTAGTTTTGAATTGGTAAGTAATTAAGAAACTAATGTTCTTTGAATAAAGAGATTAATCTTGAGAGTTTTTATAATTTTAATGATATCCAATAATGTCTAACTATGCTTACAACTGAAATATATATAGAAACTAAGACCCAAGCAAGTGGGAAGAGCAAGAAGAAAAATAAATTTCATACGAAATAGGCGCATGCGGCCGCATGTCAGGTACCATGCAGCCGTAATCCCTATTGTGGACTTCCTCTGCTTCATTTCGTTAGTCAAGTGGAGGAAAAAGAGGAGTGGGCTTCTTTGCTGCGGCTGCTAGGGGCCTTGCCTACGTTGCCGAGCCATGGCTTGCGTTATCGTGAGACGCGAAGCAAAAGATCAAAACGCCTAAGCCAACACTTGAAAATCAATACCATAATAACTCTTTCCTTACTACAAACTCCATAAGACCTTGTCTGAATGTTTCCTCGATTTCCGAACTTCATCGAAAAATCCTACCAAATGGAGACGACACACAAAAATAGACAAATACGAGCATAATATGATAAAAATGCAGGGGAACGAGAATTTACTAAAAACTAATCATAGAATGTGAAAAACAGAATATTGGGAAGAAAAACTAACTAAACTAAACTGATAAACACTACATCACATACGCACAGAACTGCCTTCGTTTTCGGAAATTTTCACTGCAGACACCCCCTTTCTTCACCTCATTTTGATGATCTTGAGAGTTTAACATCTTGCAATCTTAATAACAACATACATGAGAGAAATTCGTGAGTTATGGAGAGCATTTACCATTCTTCCTTCATAAATTTCATCAGTTTCTTTTAATCTTCATCGTCTTCATAATCAAAATCACAAAACATTTTTATTTTCTTCTTTTAAGTTTAGTAATAATATTATTAATTTCAATAATAATATTGTTATTATTACATTATTATCATATTCATCTCTATCATCATATTCATCGCATTGAGGTTGCATTCGGGTTTTTGGGTTCTTGAAGGCAATCTCGCTACCGTTTCGACGCGAACACACAAGGTATCTAATATGAGGCCACACTAAAAAACTTTCTCTCTTCAAGTTCATATTCCAAGCTCGTTATTCATATTCGTCGCATTCTCTATCTCTTATCATTATTATTATCGTTGACGCCATCAAAGTTAGCATTATTAACTCCCTTTATCACCATTTAACTCTATTTTAATCCATAAAATATTGATTAGATAAATACTTTGAGATGTAATAAAACATGAAAAATAGAAAGAATCATGCCTAGGCCTTTAAAATATTCATAAACCTGATTACATGATAATGTAGTTGTTTTAAAGTTTTATTTGCTTGAATATGGTTACATGTTTTAAAAACTTTATAAGTATGATCACATGAATTTATTGTTTTTCCAAAAGCATGATGACATGATCTCTATGTACTTTTAAGCTTTTCCAACATGTTTTATTGCTTTCCCTATTTACGTGACTGCGGTTGTTTGTAAGCCATGATGATGACTTTTCACATAGACTAGGACAATAATAAAAGACTGATACTTAAAATCACATAATGTCATATGACTCATAAAGATTCGAATTATGAATAGGAATGAATAGGACTTAAACGAAGTGATTAGCATTCTAGAAAACAACATGTGCATCAACCTAAATCGCCTAGTAAGCAGTCACACGGTGCGCACTTAAGGACTAAATATGATGTAATGTTGTTTGGTATTACATGATGAGAATACTAATGAGATCTAGTATAGGACCACATGATGTGGAGGAGTCTTGTACTCTGAACCTCGTGTCCGAACACATGAAACTGGTGCCGAATCTAACTATTGGGAAGCTTTCGCATCTCACTTTGGTCGGTGAGAATGTAGACTTTGGTTCGTAAGACTCTAAAGAGTACGATGGTGGAATCTGTTGGAGTTTCGTTCCTCGCCAATCGTACGCACCCTATTGATGTGAATTTTCGTAAGATTACATAAACTCACAAGGGTAAGAACTAAACTCACGAATCTCTAAAGGCCAAGCCACCAAAATTCTTGAATTTAGGTTGATTAAGTACCAGACTTTGATTAAAGCCTAAGCACCCTCAAAGCCGCTACTTAATCCACGCACAAGAGTATAAAGGAATTTCCACCAACTCTCAAATTTTTGGATATTTTGTTTTTAAGTAAACAAATAAAACATTTATTCAATTCTCAAATATGATTTTTGCAACCTAATGTTGAGACTATATATAAGAATAATCATCAACTAAAATCCTAAAAAATTCTAAAATTCTCGTGAAAAACAAAAGAAAACACGCCAAAATCTAAGACTCAAGATAAGATTTGCCACATCATCATGCAACTTGTTCTTATCTTTACGACCATATCTTACTAACTCTATCTAACAAGATTTTATCCTAACAAACTTCCTAACAAACTAATGAACAAGATAATCAACAAATTACAACAAAAAATACACAAAAAATATAAGAACCCAAATCTTCAAGAAATTGTCAAAAATCTCGCCCAAAGCTTGCTCCATTTTTCCGCAATTTTCAAGATTTGCTTTAAATCTTCAACAAACCTTTCAAGATCCAATCTTTTAATCAAGAAACCTTCAACAAGTCATTTTCCATGTCTTTAAGGTTGTAAATGATGATCAAGACTCCACAAG
Source organism: Suaeda aralocaspica (assembly GCA_016808085.1). Classification (NCBI taxonomy): domain Eukaryota; kingdom Viridiplantae; phylum Streptophyta; class Magnoliopsida; order Caryophyllales; family Amaranthaceae; genus Suaeda; species Suaeda aralocaspica. The sequence continues at coordinate 946,927 of PYUH01000858.1, forward strand.
AAATAAAAGACTCAATGTCTAAAATGAGAAAAACCCTATCAAGTGAAGTGGGAGAAAACTCATACGCAAAGCCAACTTATTCCCCTTATCAACCATTTCTTTCCCTTGATTTGCATGCCCACCTAGATATGTGTAGCCATGCACATGCAAATCCCAACCTTAGATGCACCCATTAGACTTGAGTATCCATAAGCAATTAATTCCCCCATGACTGCACCCTTCTTTGTAGCTTTAATCAAACCTTCGAATTTGTGATCAATATTTGTATCATCCTCCCGTTCTTCAAAAGAGTTTGTCCTCAAACCTCGAAGTTGATCATAAAAAACATAAGGAGTCAAATCACCAATGATAAATGTAGCATGGACCCCATACTCACCTGGCAATTCTAATTGATAAGCATTGTCATCAATCTTCTTCAAAACCTTGAATGGACCATCACACATAGGCATGAGCTAGTTCTTGTGTTTGTTAGGGAACCTTTCCTTCTTTAGGTGTAGCCAAACCAAGTATCCTTCCTTTAATGTATATTGATGGCGATGCTTATTTACACGAGCCTTGTATTGACCGTCACTACAACATAAATGACATTAGGTAACACTTTTAAAGTGTTACATAAATGATTAAAAGTGTTTACTTAGACAATGAGTAACACTTTTCAAGTGAAACATCTGCTCATGATACCTATTCTCAAAGGTAACACTTTTTAAGTTCAATGGTATCACTTTGAAAAATGTAACTTAAAACTACTTTGGTATCACTTTTTAAAATATGTTGTAACATTTTTAAAGTGTTACATTGAATACTATAGGTAACACTTTTTATACTTTAAGTATCATATCCGTTAACCTTAGTAACACTTTTATAAACATTATGAATCATATTTATAATGTTATGTAGCACTAAAGTAGTGCTAAAGTAACACAATATTTAACATTATGTAACATTTGTCGACTAACATATGTAACAATTTTTTTATATAAAAAAAATAATAATATTTATTATTAATCTTATGATGATAAAGTTGGTGATTTTGATTTCGATGATGATAGCTTTGACAATAACAATAACAATATAATAACAATAATTGTTGATTAATATATAAATCAAATATATGTGACAATACACCCCACTCATTTCAAATTATACAGTGATAGTAGTCATTCAAAAACATTTGAATTAAAATAATGTATTTACAAACATCCATAACAAATGATTTAATCTAAAATCAGTCTCAAAACCATTCCTAATCGTGTAATAGTCTTCATTAATTTCTCCATCTTCAATCTCATTGCTTAGTTGCTTACGTTGCCTACTGCTTACTCCAACGAATGGTTATGTTCATTATCTTAGTCCTATGAGTATGAAACCTTATTGTTTTAATTACTGATGTGTATACTACATTAATGATTATTTACAACCCTCTATTTTTGTTTTACACGCTAATTTCAACAATAAGTACGATGAGCACAAGAAGAAGAAGGAGACACGGTACAATATAAGTCACAAAAGTCCAGCTAAAATGAAGACAAATNCTAAAATGAAGGCAAATTAAGGGGAAGGGAGAGAGTCATGGTAAGGAAGCCTCCTTAAGGCTATGTTAGATTTGAGGATGCAAAATCTTGTATGATATAGCTTTTATATGTATTTTATTTAGTCGTAATGTAATTTATTTGGTGGTAATGGAACAGGGAATGTATATGTTTATGTACATGTACAGTGTAAATTAATTAGTTTTGGTAACATGTATAAAGAACTAATTAATAATAATATATTATTTTTCTTATTATTTATTTTTACTATAAAAAGAAAAACAAAAAACAACAACAACAACAATAGTAGTAGTAATAATAATAATAATAATAATAATAATAATAATAATAATAATAATAATAATAATAATATTAATATTAATATTAATATTATTGTTATTATTATTATTATTATTATTATTATTATTATTATTATTATTATTATATTTTTTTATTACAAAAATTGACTTTTTGCGACGATAAAAAAAATAACCGTTGCAATAGCTACATATTTTAGTTGCAAAAAACTAAAACTTATTGCAATGGTTCACTAAAGAGCGTTGCAAAAAGTCTGAAAACCGTTGCAAAAAGTTTGTTGTAAAACCCATCTATAACCATTGCAAAAAGTCCAAAAGACCGTTACAAAAAGTTTTTTGCAAAGATTTAGCTATAGCCGTTGCAAAAAGTGCAAAAAACCGTTGCAAAAGACCTTTTGCTACGCGAAAGAATGCATCGGTTATTTGGCCTTTTGCAACTGTTTATTTAGGGTTACAAAAGATCTTTTTTGTAGTAGTGTGTGTTACAGATTAATGATTAAGGAGTCATGAAGCGAAAGATACACATAGGCTCAGCCATGCTACTGGTAGAAAATACTAGCAACACACAGACGTCATATAAACTAATTTGAATGAAAAAAACAATACCAGCAACTTGATAAAGCTTTGTTCAATCCTTCACCGTCATTGAAAAGTGGGTTCAATTCCAACAAACGAATCTTCAACCACTAGCAGAAAAAACAAGAATTAAAAAAAATTTAGGACATTATCAGGAGGAATGCAAAGACCAATAAACAGTCCTTCTAACGGAATTCGCACTTGGAAGTACTAACTTGTTGCATTCCCCAAAGGAGCTTATCAATATTTATAATAGAGTTTAATTGTCGAGGATAAAACATCAGCACAAACCATGAATGATTTTAATAATATTTATAATAGAGGAGGATTATCTTGATTATCAAGGTTGTAGAAAGTTTGTTCGGATATGTTTTTTGTTTAGATATAGTTTTTTAGAGTTTGTTAGCAAGATGAGAATGACATGCAGTGATGATGTGGCATCTTATCTTGTGAGTCATTGTTGAGTCACCTTTTAGGGGACGATTTTGAGCTTATTTTGTGCGTGTATCTCCGACAATGACACTCCAAGGGAATTACAGATTGCTCTCATGCTTAATCCTCAAGAAATGGAAGAGCTCATAGCAACACTCAAAGAATTCAATGATGTTTTCGCATGGTCCTACGAAGTTATGCTGGGGATTGATCCAGGAATAGCTAGGCACACCATCCCCCTGAAGCAGGGGTCCAAACCCGGCTAGTAAAAACTTAGAAGGATGAAACCAAAAGTTCAACTGAAAAATTTGAGAGGAGTTAAGTAAGCAATTGAAGGCAGGATTTATCAAGGTGGTTCAATATGCTGATTGGATCACCAACATTGTCCCGGTAACAGAGAAAGATGGAGGAGTAAAGCTGTGTGTAGACTTTCAGGAACTTTACAAGGCCAGTCTAAAGGGTGATTTTCCCTTGCCACACATCGATGTGCTACTCGATAATACAGCCAAGCACACCTTATTCTCCTTCATCAATGGCTACGACAGCTACAACTAGATTAAGATGGATGAGAAAGACATAGAAAAGACGACTTTCACTACTCCATGGGGGTTATACTATTACAGGGTCATGACAATTGGTCTAGTGAATGCCGGGGCTACATATCAACACGCCGCCACCGCACTACTTCACGATATGACACATAAGGAGATAGAAGAATACGGGGACGATATGATACTGAAAACCTAGGAAAAGTGTGAACATAACCTTTCCATGAGAAAGTTCTTCGAAAGACTCTAAAGATTCAACATGTGACTTAATACTAAAAAATGTGCCTTCGGGGTCAATTTCATTAAGCTTTTGTGTCACGTGATTAGTGCTAGAGGCATTGAAATCAATCCCACTAAAATCAAAGCCATCATATCCTTTTAAACCACCAAAGACAGAAAAAGAAATTCGGGGATTCTTAGGAAGGCTTCAGTACATAAGTAGATTCATTGCTAAACTTACTGTGCTATGCGAACCAATCTTTAGGAAGCAAAGAAAGATGCTCTAAAAAATGGGACGATGACTGCTAACAAAGCTTCACCAAAATCAAAGAATATCTCATGAATCCACCCGTCCTGGTACCTCCGACTCTAGGCCATCCATTACGGGTCTACTTGATCGTTACTAAAACTGCCGCAGGAGCCATGCTAGCACAAGAAGTCTATGGAAAAGAAAGTGTTATTTAATACTTAAGCAAGAAATTTCTACAATATGAAGAAAGATATTCAATCATCGAAAAATTGTGCTTGGCGTTAGTATGGGCAACCAAACAGTTAAGGCATTATTTACTAACTCACATTGTTCACATAGTTAATAACGGTGATCCCCTTAAATATCTCTTCACTAAGCCTGCCCTAAACGGACGTATATCAAGATGGATTATCACGTTTGCCGAATTTGACCTTAAATTCTTAGCAGACTCCCTAGACGAACCTCGACCTAAGGATTATGAATTTCCCGACGAGGAATTGATGATGACCGAGGAAGAAAGCTGGTCCTTGTACATTGATGGTGCCTCCAATAAACTAGGGTGTGGGGTCTGTGTCTTGATAGTTTCGCCCAAAGAGGAGCACACGCCCATATCAGTACAATTAGACTTCGATTGAACCAATAACGCCGCCGGGAACGAAGCATGCATCATTGGGCTCGAGGCCACTGTAGCCTTGAAAGTCCAAAAGCTAAAGGTCTACAGAAATTCTTCTTTAATCATCAACGAAATCTCTTGAAGATGGAAAGTTAGAAGTGAGAGCTGAGCCTGGCTCCGTATCAAGGTCATTTGGAACAAATTACTTCTCAAACCGAAGACATCGAATACACTTACTTAAAGAGGGAGGACAATAAGTTTGTTGACGCTTTTGCTTAGTTGGCATCAATGATCCGCATTCCAAGTTCTTTGACAGAAATACCCGTGGTGGTCTAAAGAAGAAAGGAACCAGCCCATTTGTGCACTGTTGAGGAATACATTAAGGTGAACGACCTCGCAAAAGAGGAACCTTGGTACAGTGACATCAAGAACTACTTAACGAACCAACAATATCCCATTGGTGCGTCGAAGAAAGAGCAACGCGCTCTAAGACTCCTAGCTTCTCAATACTTCATTTTAGGAGGAGAACTATATAAAAGGCATTACAATGGCTTACAACTTTGATGTGTGGATAACAAAGATGATGTGAATTTTCGTATGAACAAAAACTCACAAAGGGATAGAACTAAAATTGTGAATTTCCAAAGGCCAAGCCACCAAAACCCACGACTTTAGGTTGATCAGCTAGTCTTTGGTTAAAGCCTAAGAACCGTCAAAGCCACTAATTAATCTCACAAGAGTATAAAGATATTAACCACCAACTCCAGAAGAATTTCAAATTTTTATTTTTAAGTAACTAAACAAAACTTTTCTTATTAAACTCAAATCTGATTTTTACATCCTAATGTTGAGACTATTTATAGGCATAATCATCAACAAAATCCTAACAAAAGTAATTAAAAACATACCCACAAAACACCCTAAAAATCGTCCTTAATGACTCACAAGATAAGATTGCCACATCATCACTGCATCTTGATCTTATCTTGCTAATAAACTCTAACAAACTTTATCTAATCTATAAAATATCCTAACAAACTTCCTAACCACTTAATAAACAAATTAATCAGCATTTTACAACCTAAAATACATGAAAAAAAATCAAGAACCCACAATTTCAAGAAAATCGCACAATCCACGCCACAATGTTGCTCATTTTTGCGCCATTTTCAAGAATTGCTTCAAATCTTCAAGAAACCATTCAACGTCCAATCTTTTAATCAAGAAAACTTCAAGAAGTCAGTCCCCATATATTTAAGGTTGAAAATGATGATCAAGACTCCACAAGAAATAAAAGACTCAATGCCTAAAATTAAAAAAAAAGCCCTAGCAATTGCAGTGGAAAAAAACCCATAGGCAAAAACCATCTTGTTCCCCAAAATCCACCATTCTTTCCTTGATTTGCGTGCCAATCTAAGTGTTTGTGATCATGCACACGCAAATCCAAATCATTGATGCACCCACATGTCTTGTATCCCCATAAGCAATTAGTTCACCCATGGTTGCATCCTTGCCATTCGCATTCAAACTTTTGAAGTTTGTTGCATCCTTGCCATTGATATTCAATTTTGTATCATCCTCCCCTTCTTCAAAAGAGTTTGACCTAAAAATTCAAAGTCGGTCATAAGGAATGTATGGAGATAAATCACCTATATTGAAAGTAGCATGAATCCCACAATCTAGTGGTAACTCAAGAAGATAAGCATTTTCACCAACTTTCTTCAGTATTTTGAATGGACCATCACACCGAGTCATCAATTTATTCTTCCTTTGATTAGGAAACCGTTCCTTCCTCAGGTGTAGCGAAACCAAATCACCCTCTTGATATCCACATTGGTTTCTGTGCCAATTTGCGTGAGTCTTGTACTGGTCATTTACCTTTTCAATTCTTGCTCTGACTTGGGCATGTAATTTCAACATACATTGAATTTTATCGAAAGCAGTCTTATGAACTAACTCACCTTTAGGATACAAATGAAATCAATTGATAGCTTGGGATTGACTCTATAAACAACTTCAAAGGGTGAATGTTTAGTTACATAAGTAGGTGATTTGTTATAAGGGAACTCAGCATGCGCCAATTTTAAGTCCCAGTCTTTCTGTGCTTTGCTTACCAATCCACGCAGTAATACCCCTAGAGTCTTGTTTGTTACCTCAGCCTGTCCAATAATTTGTGGATGATATGAAGTACTAAAAAGCAATTTGGTTTCAACCGGCTTCCACAGTGATTTTCAGAAATAACTCATGAATTTTGAATCTCTGTCACTGAAAATGGTTTTATGTACTCCATGCAATCGTATTACATCCCTAAAATATAGCTCTGCAACTTTAACAACATCATCAGTCTTCTGGCAAGGGGTGTAATGTGCCATCTTCGAAAACCTGTCCACCACCACCATAATAGAATCTTTGTTTCGTGCAATTCTAGAAGACCAACAATGAAATCCATTGATACATCTTCCCAGGGACCTTCAGGAACTGGTAATGGTGTATATAGACCCTGATGAAACATTGCCTTGGCCTTCTGACATATAGCACATTGAGATATCACAGCTTCCACATCTCCATTCATCTTAGGCCAATAAAAATGTTCTTGCAGCATGCTCAATGATTTAGCAATCCCAAAATGCCCTGCAAGACCTCCTCCCTGTTCCTCCCTTACTAGCAACTCTCTAATTCAACACTTAGGCACACATAGTTGATTCCCTTTAAATGGGAATCCGTCATGCAACACATCAGATCCAACTACTCCATTCTCCAATTGTTGCATCTCGGGAACAAAATCCACATCATATTCACATGACCAAAACCTCCGGTAGAATGACGCCAAACCACGAAAAGAACGAACCTCTGTGACATTCGCTGGTGTTGGCCATGATTTGATTGCTTCAACCTTAGACTGATCCACTGAAACTCCATCTTTCGAAACCACATATCCCAAAATGGTCACGCTACTCACCATAAAGTGGCACTTCTCCTGTTTCCCATCAAGTTTTTGTTGCCTCAGAGTTTCAAAAACATGCCTTAGATGATGTAGATGATCTCCATTGCTTCTACTATCAATCATTATATCATTTAAGTAAACGACAACAAACTTACCAAAGTATGGTTTCAAAACTTCGTTCATGAGTCTCATAAAAGTACTGGGTGCGTTGGTGAGTCCAAAAGGCATGACTAACCATTCATAGAGACCCAATTGAGTTTTGAAAGTTTTTTTTCCACTCAACTCCTTCCCTCATGCGCATCCGATGATACCCACTCCTTCAATCAATTTTGGAAAACACCTGTGAGCCATACAATTCATGCAATAAATCGTCCAACCTTGGGATTGGGAACCTATAATTGACTGTGATATTGTTGACAGCCCTAGAATCAATGTACATGCGCCAGAATCCGTCTTTCTTAGGAACAATCAGTGTTGGCACGGCACATGGACTCATACTCTCCCAAACAAACCCCCATTGCATTAAGTCCTCAATCTGCCTTTGTATTTCCTTACTCTCCTCTGGATTGCGCCGGTATGCTGGCTTATTAGGGATCAGAGCACCTGTAATCAAGTTAATCTGGTGTTTAATACCCCAATTGGGAGGTAATCCTAGTGGTAAGTCATCTGGAAATACATTTTCGAATTCTTTCAGTAATCGTTGAACAATTCGTGGGATTGCATAGGTTTCAACTCTTACTCCCTTGGCCATTAACAGGAACACTTGATGGCAATTAGATAATTTCTTCTCCAACTCCTTCGGATTTGACAAGAACACTCCCTTTTTGTTCTCCACATTTAATTGCTTCCTATCTTGCGCCACTTCTAGGGGTTTCAAGGCACCTAGCTTGTCAATCTCCTGTCTTCTGATGACATAGACATTGGTTCTCCCATCATATTTCACAAATCTATCATATTGCCAGGGTATGCCAAGCAATATATGAAAAGCATCCATAGGGCAAACATCACATAATACAAAATCCTCAAATCACTTGTACAAAAAAACACATTTGCTGCCACTAAAACCGGGCTTTTTACTGCGGTTTTTAACCGTACCAAATGGCGTAGCAGCAAATAAGTTTTTTTTTTTGGTGGGAAGTGTTGGCAATTTGCTGCGGTTTTTTGAGAGAACCACAGCAAATTAATCACTTTCCCCTCCCCAAAAAAAGCACTTATTTGCTGCGGTTGTCTAGAAAACCGTAGCAAATAAGTACCCCAAAAATTTTTTTTTTCTTTTTTTTGTTTTTGCTTTTTAAGCTATAATTGGTCATTAAATGATATATATATATATATATATATATATATATAATATTAATTATTCTCAATCATATTTAAGCTATATCAAATACAATTGCACTCTTTCTCAAGAAACAAAAAAATACAACAACACTCATTTAAAATAGTCACTCACACACAAGCACTCATTCAAAACACTCACTAACACAACAATAAGCAGCTGCAGCAGCCGCCGCCAAGCAGCGGCAGCATCAATTACCAAGCATCAATCACACTAAGCAGCAGCAATCACACCAGCAACAACCATCGAGCAACAACAGCAACAAAAATGTATTCAGTACCCTGTAGAACCTCAATATGAAATGTCTCCAAATTGAGCAAGGAGGAATAAAAAAAATGACTTGTGCTAGTGAACGAATAACCATGCTTTTGTATATGCACCGCCACTCTGATAAATATCAGAAAAGGTGGTTGAAGTGAACGAGTAACCATGCTTTTGTATATGCCGAAAATTAAGCAATACAAGATAAGTTAAGACAGATAAGTTCAGACCAATACCTCAGTTAACCTAGTTTTCAATTGTTAGGCAATGTCATACTGGTCCAAGTTCAAAGTATATAGAAACAAAAAATCAAGACAAAAAAAATATATCACAGTTATAGCGGTGTGTTTTGCTTTTACGCACTCAATAATTTAAATATAATTCCACACTAATGTAAACAGAACTATAGTGTACAAGTAGAGAAAACAAAGGACCATATTTTACTGTCAAACCACGTATTGGTCTCCTAAATGGAGATATAATTGAAGACAAATCAACACTCAATATTGCAGAACTTAGATCTCCAGTAACCTGAAAGATCATGACTTCTCAATTTTCAGCAAATTAAGACCCAACATATGTGAGAAAATTTCCTTGTTTTATTTTGTTTAATTCATTTGGCATTTTCCAACAAGTTTTACCATTATAATTTTCAAGTGATTGAATAGTAGATATGATGCCTACAAGAGACTATATTATACAGGGGATTGTAAGAAAAAAAAGGCCAACTTTTGACTACTGATAGAGAGGCTTATTTGAGCATCTAGGTTATGGAATGTTGGGTATCACCATAGAACAATTCACTACGTATCACACAATAACAAATATTTATCACGTTATCACCACTACAATGCCATAGCACTTCTTAATATTACAGTAACAAATATTTGTTAGCTTACTCAAGATGTGGATTGTTCCTATTTCCACTATTAAGAACGATAGGCAACATAATGATCAACTATAACATTGGATGATAAAGTAACAAGCATTCTGAAAGGGAAAAGCATTGATTCAAGGTCATTGCTAAGCCATAAAAAATAATTCAAAATCAAATAAAAAGGATGAAAGAGAGATGAGAGTAAGAGATGAAGCAATATAAAAGATTCAAAACAACAATATTGAAAATAAAAACATAATCGAATGAAAATAACAACCAACAGAAAAACACAAATGGAAGAAATATAATAAATCCTATACAATCGAAAAGACCTAAAATCAGTTTGGAGAATCGAAAATACCTTTACTAAGACTGTATCACAGCGATTTCGGAGAAATAATATCAATTCTTTTTTATGAAAGTTGCAGTAGTGTTTTGGATCTGAAATTTTGAAACAAAGAATGGAGATTTTGATAGACACTCAATCACTACTGAAATTAAACAATAAAGAATGGTTAGAGAACACATTCCAAAAATCAAAAAAGTTTCATAAAATTTGTTAGAGAAGAAGAAGGAGATTTGTTAGAGCTGAGTCACTCAAACTGTCACACGCATATTAACAAACTCACTCAATCAAATACACACAAAATCAATCAAACTCACTCACATACTCTCACACATAGTCCCTCAATCAGACACTCACACACTGTCTTGTACAATCTTAAACTCCCTCACTCATTGACTCACACACTCTAAAACTCACTCACTCACTGACTAGGAAACTCAAAAGGTCATAACATTAAGAAATACAACCATCGCGAACAACCAACAAACACTCACTCAGTCACACACACTCAGCCACATTCACTCATTCACTCAGCCAATCACTCAGCTACACTCACTCACTGTCACTCACACACAAACACACACACATTCACTCCCTCACTCACTTAAACACTAACAACCACTCGCTCACAGAGCTAGCCAAACAAACTCAGTGGCGCACCCTCACCCATTCACTCACTCACTCATACACATTCAGTCCCTTACGCACTTACACAATCAATCATATCACTCACACTCACAGCCACTCACTCACACAGCCAGCTAAACAAACTCAGTGACTCACCCTCACACATTCACTCACTCAATTATACACACTCAGTCCCTCACACACTTACACACTCAATCACTCACATAGCCAGCCAAACAAACACTCACTCACCGTCACACATTCACTCACTCATATTTAGACATTCACTCAAACACTCAAGTCAGTCAGTCACTCGCTCACACACTCAGTCCTCCTCTCCAACATGCACACACACACACAAACACTTGCATACTCACCAAGTGAGCTATAAGTTACTTACTCACCCACTAAGTTCAAACAAAACATATAAACCACCAACCTCAATTGGGCCAATTTCGATGAAAAAAGACCTAACAAAATCACCCAAAAAACCTCCTGAAATCACCCCAAAATCGCCTCAAAAAACCCAACAAACAAATATTAAAAAATAAATCAAAATCAGAATAAAAATAACAATAAAAATCAAAATCAAAATCAGTTGAACATCAAAACATGAGAATTCAGAGTACATAACAATAAAAAAACAAGATTAAATCAACCAACAATAACGAAAATAAAAATGATTGATCATCAATCAAAATCGCCTAAAATTCAATCGAAAAAATCATCACAGAATTAGTTTTTTCGATTAGCTCACCTCAAACGATTGATCATTAATTGAAATTGTTGACCCATGAATTGAAAGTAAAGTTTTGATGATGACTAACACAAACAAACTTAACTAATAAAACACTTTGAGTTCCTATGAGATTTCACAGGTTCAAAGAGTAAGGAACTTGGAGCAATATTGAAGCATTCCATAGTAGGAACATGACAAGTTTACAACCAAGTTCAAAGAGAAGTTCTTAGGCAGAATTTTGCAGAGGAACATTGAAGAAAGAAGAGAAGTTCCTGAGTTACACAGTTACGTAGGAACATAGTACGAGAATTGATCTCTTCCTACAGGAACAAGCAAACAACATCGAGGCATTCCAACGAATTATCTTAATGAGGAGAAGAGAATTCCTATGAAGATTATGATGGTAATTTTCTAGGATATTTGTAAGTATGTTGGAATCTCGAGTCTAGCTGGAACATGAGTCTAGTTCCTATAGGAACTTGAGTCCGTATTAACTGGAACATTAAGTCTACGAGTCAAAGTTAATTTATCCCACTTTTAGGTCTAGGTTAATTTCAGTAAAACGCTGATTAGGATCAGTTTTTGAATAAGCCATGATTTTAGGAATAAAATAACAAAGTTGATATTTCTTTGTTAAAAGAATAAAACGACATCTTTGAATAAGTCATTTAGGGTTATATTTGTGCTGAAATAGTAGTTGGTCATAACTATAATTTAGGAGTCAACATAGTGGGTTAGTGGGGTAAGTTATGGACTTTAAGTAACTGGTTAGTGGACGGTTCCACATGTTCTTTGCGTCTAAACTCTCTATAAATACCTAATCACTTCATAATACGAAATTGAACACACTTGCACAACACTTATGCATTAAAGAGAGAAAAATCAGAGAGAAGTCGCTAAGTGTTATGTCTAGTTCCGGTGTGTGTTCCTATCTAGTTTTCGTGTTGTTTCAACGTGCTAGAGTCTTGTTATGAGTTGTAATACATGAGAAAGGGGGAAGTGTGAGAACAACAGAAGAGTGGAGAGAAAGAGAGAAAGAGAAGTAGAGAGAAAGAAAGATAGAGAGTGAGAATCGAGAAGTAAGTTCATGAATTGAAGGAACCTACGGGGCCGGGTAGAGAATTTAGGTTGTAAAGAGTTTTACAGGCCTATTATAAAAGTGGAGTTTTTCTTCCTTTGGGCCAAGAAAGTTTTTCTCGTTGAAATATCTCTCCTACTCTTTGTTTCATTCAAATTAGTTGAAATTCCGCAAACAAGTTCCACACAGCAATTCACCACCCTCTTGCAGTGTTCCAGTAGAAACAACAATTGGTATTAGAGCAGGAACTCGGGAAATTCAAGCAACCTTGAAGAGGGATACTGAAAATGAAGAGGAACAACCTGAGGAAGAAATTGCCAACATATGCTTGATAGTAAGAACTTAAAGGAACGAGTCTCATGAGGAAAGGACGATAAGTTAAGTCTAAACTCATATCTTCTTAACGTTTTTTTTCAAACAAGAATTGGTTAATCTAGTATTATAATTTCATAAAAACTGGACTAGTGTGAATAGCAAAAAATCTAAGTACCGAAAGACTTTTAAAATTTGCAAGGAACACAGTGATTGGCTAAGGTTAAATAGAACTGAGACTGAGAAAAGATTTTTCAACTTATTAGATCAAAATGAAAATTTAAAAGTAAAAGTTGAAAATCTTCAAAAAGAACTTAGTAAAGTCACTGTGGAACTAAATTGCTACAAGTTGATCAATCTAAATGAGAGTTCCACTGAAGGAACATTAAATGAGTTAGACATCAAGGAACTTATGAAGGAACTTGAAACGATTAAACTGGAACTCACTAATTTAAAGAATAAAAAGAACGATCAACACAAAATTCCTACTTGGATTCTGAATGCCCAAACAAAAGGACCGAAGGTCTTGGTTTTAATTATAAAAAGAAAGTGGGAAAGCAGAATAATACGTGGAACTTCCAAGTAGAATAGTGTTCTGTGGGAACATGGGACATCTAAAAGGCCAGTGTTCTAAACGAAACTCCAGTTTAGATGTAAAGGCTAGACACATAAAACAAACATGGATTGAAAAATTAAATGATGATATGTCTACAAAGAAACCCAAGGAAACCTGGGTTCCTACACCTAACATCTAATCTGTATTGTAGGTGCTAGTGAGGGGGAACAACACGTGGTACCTCGACAACGGTTGTTCCAAGCACATTAGAGGTGACAAATCTAAGTTTCTCTCACTGGCAGCCTACTCAGGAGGAACTGTGACTTTTGGTGATAATAAAAAAGGTAACATAGTTGCCTTAGGTAAGGTTGGTAAGACAAGTTTCCATGCAATCGATAATGTTTTTCTTGTTGATGGTCTTAAACATAACTTACTTAGCATTTCCCAATTCTGTGATAAATTAAATTATGTTTGTTTTACTAATGAGCATTGTCAAATCATCAACAATCACACTAATCAAGTTGTAATTGAAGGAAAACACAAAGGGAACATGGTATGGATCACAACTTTTCAGCTCCAAGACCGCCACAACAAAATGGTGTTGTGGGGAGGAAAAATAGAACCTTAGAGGACATGGCAAGAGCGATTCTCATAGCAAGCAGACTCCCAAGGAGCTTCTGGGCAGAAGCAATGAATACAACTTGTTACATTATAAATAGAGTCATGATTACAATCATCACTAACAAAACTCTATAAATTATTTAGAGGACGAAAACCTAATGTGTCTCACCTTAGAACATTTGGTTGTAAGTGTTTTGTCCATAATTATGGTAAAAGGAACTTAGGGAAATTTGATGAAAGGAGTGATGAAGCTGTGTTCCTTGGGTATGCAACTAATAGTAAGGCTTATAGAGTTTAGAACAACAGAACATTAAGTGTCGAGGAAAGTGTACATATTATTTTTTAATGAAACTAGCAATAGTGTTAATAGTGTAGATACTAACGTTTTGAAGGAACATGAGGACTTCGAAATAGGGATGGTTAGAAGAGATTTAGATGAAGAAGATTTAACATCCAACAAGGAACAATCAAGAGTTCCTGAAGATCAGTTCCACATTGAAAGGCAGAACAAGGCAGTTCCTGAAGGAACAATGAATGAAGTTCCATACAACGAGGAACATGACGAAACCACCACTGATCCAGAAGAAGTTCCTAGAGAAACTGGAGAGACAGCAGTTCCTATTAGAGACTTCCAGCCTAAACCTTGGAAACACCAAAAGTCTCATCCAATTGATCTAATTATTAGTGATATTACGAAAGGAACTCAAACCAGATCTCATGTAAGGAACTTCTATTCCTTTAATGCATTCTGGTCCATCATGGAGCCTCGGAATCATGTAGAAGCACTCGAGGATGTTGATTGAATTCAAGCAATGCAACAAGAGCTGAATCAATTTGAAAGGAACAAGGTTTGGGACCTTGTGCCTCAATCGGAACACTAGAAAGTAATTGGACTAAAATGGGTGTTCAGGAACAAGCTAGATGTGTACGGCACAATCATCAGGAACAAGGCCAGGTTAGTAGTTAAAGGTTATAATCAACAAGAAGGAATTGATTTTGAAGAAACTTTTGCTCCAGTTGCAAGGTTAGAAGCTATTAGAATTTTAATTGTTGTTGCTTCTTTTATGGGTTTCGGATTGTATCAAATGGATGTTAAATGTGCTTTCTTAAATGGTTTTCTTAATGAAGATGTTTTTGTGGAACAACCTCTTGGTTTTGAAAATCCTAAATTTCCAAACCATGTTTATAAGCTTGGCAAGGCTCTTTATGGGTTGAAACAAGCTCCTAGAGCATAGTATGAGAGGTTGTCAAAGCTTCTTTTGGAAAATGGTCGTAAAAGAGGAAAAGTTGATAAAACATTGTTTATAAAATCCAAAGGAACTGATATTCTCATTGTTCAAGTTTATGTTTATGATATAATTTTTGGTGCTACTAACGAATCCTTGTGTCAAGAATTTACTAATCTTATGAGTAGGGAATTTGAAATGAGCTTAATGGGTGAGTTAAATTTCTTTCTAGGATTACAAATCAAGCAAACTGAGAAAGGAACTTACATTCACCAACAAAAGTACATTAAGGAACTCCTTAAGAAATATGGCATGGGAACATAAAAAACGAACCATACTCCTATGGGAACTAACTCCAGATTGGATGAGGATCCTAGTGGAACAAGTGTGGATCAAAAGTTATATCGAGGCATGATAGGTTCCTTATTGTACCTAACTGCTAGTAGACCAAATATTGCTTACAGTGTTGGTGTTTGTGCTAGGTTCCAACAAAATCCAAAGGAGTCACACTTAACAGATGTCAAGAAGCTATTGAGATATTTGAAAGGAACTGATGATCGATCTATAACGGTGACACATTTGATTTAACAGGATTTGCAGATGCGGACTATGCAGGTGACTTTGTATATAGAAAAAGCACATTAGGTATGATTCAGTTCCTTGGCACATGTTTAGTTTCTTGGAGTTCTAAGAAGCAAAACACTGTTGCTTTATCCAGTGCTGAAGCAGAATATGTAGCTGCTGCTGCATGTTGTTCCCAATTGCTTTAGATAAAACAACAACTAAGGGACTTTGGTATTATCTATAATTGCATTCCTATCTATTGTGATAATACTAGTGCTATATCTATTTATAAAGATCCAGTTCACCACTCACGTGTCGAACACATTCATATTCGTCATCATTTTCTCAAGGACAATGTAGAAAAAGGTTTGATCAAACTTGAATTTTGACAAACTGAAAATCAAATTGCAGACATCTTAACAAAACCATTGAATAGAGAAAGATATGAGAAGATGAGGATGGAACTCGGATTGATAAAATTGCAATAAAAGCCATGAAGTTCCTCCAGGTATGTCATTGTTTGTAACAAAGTTCCTATATGCATTTTTCATCACAAACCTTGTGCCAAAGCATGTTCCCATAGGAACTTTGATATAACTCGCAAATGTCTATCAATATTATCCTTAGTTTCATGATTCCTTGTCTAAGATGATTTAATTAGATGATATGCAATATGTTCCCCCCTTTCACGTAATATATTTTTTAAAATTTTGTTTTTCCATAAATTAGTTTTAATTTTTAGAAATTAATCTCTGTTTATAAGTGTTTTATTGATGTGACGGAGTTCAAGCGCAGTTAAAATATAAGAAGTAAAACGTCTTCTACCCCAATTAGAAGTCAGAGATCACTGTTCCATATGACTCCCCCAATTATTCATACTTAAGGTATATATTTTCCAAGAGTTTTGGTGTGAATCTTCTTTCAGTTTACGTGATTAATAGGTTTAGCAATATTATGACTCACACACAAACACATAGAAACATGCATAACATCAAACAAAACCATATTAATTAACTTGGATTTAAAGTGATTGTAAAATAATTAGTGTGTCTCCTTTAATCAAACTAAACTACCTTTACCACACATTAACTGTTAGTGGCTAACTATTTGTCTTTCTCGACCACACATTAAACTGTGAGTGGCGATATATATATTTTCTCAATAGATTTCTATTAAACATGTGAATAAAAATTCACTAACTACCTTTCTTGTAGATTAAGTGACTAATCAACTCAATTAACTTTCTTTTCTTCTTTATTAACTATTGGATAATTTTAGTAATAACATTAACATTCCAATTAGTCATGATATAATTAACAATCCTATAAATGTAGAATGTCAAATTAACATAAGAATTATACTTCTAAACTTTCACGCCAACATAACTTCTCATACAAGTTAAACGAGCAACAACTTATATTCACATACATAACATACAAATTCAACAATTCAAGCATGAATTTTACTTATATGTCCGCCTTTAGTACTTACCTACCTTATATAATAGTGGTGATCCGCCACAACTTCTAAAAGTCAACTAATTCAAATTCTTTTGTATTGAGAAAATCAAAACTAAATTAAAACCATGCTGACTAACTTCTACAACAACTCTAAGCTAACATTTTATATTGGAAACATGTCTAAAACCTTCCTTATATGGTCTCTATTCAATTTAATACTTTATTTTAATTTTTGTTTTGCAAAACACTTGATTTTCGATAACTTTCCAAAAACGGCAGCTTCATAAAATTTCTTAAAACACTTTAAAACCCTTCTGAATATCATAATTTGATCCTAAAAAATTATGTTTGGGCCCTAATTAAGATCATCATATAATATTTTGATGAATTAAAAATAATTATAACTGATTATTTCACGTGCTACTATTTTTATTAGGAGTAAACATGTGTTAATAAAAATTCACAACTTTATTTATTTATTCAAAACTAATGAAAACCACATCAAAACTTCATAATTCAAGCATAAAACTCTTCTACAATCTAATATCATCACTATACATATAATCTATGCTTTAAAATAATTTTTCATGATGTAAATCATGTTCATAATATATTTACTCTAAGTTTTTACTACTTCAAAAATTAGACAGCAATATTAAACAACTTTAAAACCATTAAAATGAATCTAAACATCATAAAATCATCGCAAAATAAGACTACAATAATTAATTATCATATTATAAAAGTTTAGATCGTTAAAAGCCATAAAACTACAAATTTCATAATTTCAAAAACCCTAATTTAAAATTTCATGAACAACTTCAAAAACATAAACTTTAAACATGATTTTAACTTTATAAAACATGATTACAATAATAAAAACATGCTTAAACATAATTATAAACATAAATTTATGCATAATTGAACTAAAAAGAGAAGCGGGGAAAAAGTTTTTTTTTTCATATAGGAGTTTTGAAATTACCAAAATAAGGGGAGGAAAAACTTATGGAAGTAGTTCCACGGAAAACATTCTCAATGATTTTATTTGAGATCTACTGAAATCTGTACAATATAATATAATGTAACACCCTGGATTTTCCTAACTTCATACTTCTCATTTTCCCGCAAAACATAGTACCAATATTAATGAATTATAATTATTAAAACTTCGATTCTAAATACGGAAAAACCAAAGTATTACCGCCACCGTGATAATGGCTAATGCATTTATCAAAGTACTACAGCGAAAGTCTTAAAACCAAAAACCAATTTAAAACTAAACTTCAAAACAATCTCAAACCATATTTAAACCAACATGCAAAATAAATATCAACTCAAAACTTTATTACACTTCGGAACCATTTTAGTGGCCCTTAAAACCAAAACTAGAATCTTTAGAAATAAAACAACATCCAAAATAATAGTTAGTAATTCATAAGCAATATAAAATACAGCTACAAAACACAGCAAGCGCTCTCACTCCAGCCCGTCATGAAATGACATATGCCTACTTGTACCTGTAGGTTTTCTTATACTAGACAACTACTCACCAACAAGTGGGTCATTGTAGGGCCAAGTCCAACACAAAGCCATGCACACAAAACAAACAATCAGCAAAGCTGAGTATATAATTACTAAAGACTATGCAACAGAACAACAAGAAATAAAACATACACACAACTTACCTTTGACAACCTTTTACCTGTACATAGACTCAACAAAATTAATTATTATATTTAAACTTTTGGATTTTGCATCGAACGGGTTTCCTCCTTAAAAATCATCGCCCTATTGGGCACCAACTAGAGAGTTACTCCAAGCAGGTATTACTATGTCACACAAAGTGACGGAATTCCAGCACATTATAAATATAAAAGAGTACAACGTCTTGTACTCCAATTAGAAGTCATAGATCACTGTTGCATACGACTCCCCCCATTGTTCATACTCAAGGTATATACGCTCCATGAGTTTTGATGCAAATCCTCATACACTTTATATGATCAACCGCCTTAACAATGTTGTGACTCACATGCAACAACACATAAAAACATGCGTCACATGAAGCAAGCAATATTAATTATCTTCAATTTAAGGTGATTCAAAAATTAATCTCATATGTGTCCTTTAATTAAACTGAACTTCCTTTACCACACATTAACTGTGAGTGGCTAAATATTTAATTCCTCCTTGACCACACATTAAACTGTGAGCGGCAACATGTATAAAGTAATTGCTCATAACTCCTTTTAATCATATGAATAAAATTCGCAACTACCTTTCTTGTTGATTAAGTAACTAACCAACTTTAAAAATAACTTCCTTCCTTTATTCTTAAACAATTGGCCAAATTAAACTGTTCATAACATTCCGATTCAATCTTATAAAATTTATATTACTATTTAANAAATGGGTATCAATGATCAGGAAGCAGATTCAAGCATTGAAGACAAAGAGCTAATATTGAGTCGTTTTGAGATTCATGGTATGCGTGGATTAGGGTTCCATGGCCTTGGCTTGGATCATGGTCATTGTTGCCTAAATTTAATAATGCTTGGATAATGGTCTAAGGCCATTAGGGACATTAGTTTAGCTAAAAGTAGATTTGTTGTTGAGCCTATGGGTTTTTTCCCACTCCACTTGGTAGGGTTTTCCCATATGGTGTTTTGTGATGTTTTGTGAATTTCTTAGTGAGTCTTTATTATGATCATGGTTGATAGAATCAAGCATGGGAAACACAAAAATGGAGGTTTCTTGGAAAAAAGATTGAAGCTTCAAAGGTTTCTTGAAGTTCTTGAAAATGGAAGTCCTTCAAAATTGCGCAAAAACACCTTATTGAGTATGGCGGTGATTTGGCGTGTGAACAAGCGTGTTGGGCAAATTGGTTATCAGTGTTTTCTTTGTTGTTTGACCAAGTCAACTTTGTTTAGTCAAATTGTAGTTCGTTCCTTAGGTTGGATTTCGGAATTTGGTCGGAAAAGGAACAAGATTCCGGCATATCTTTTAGGGATCCTAAACTAGGTCGGTTAAGATAGTATTTCCGTGTTTGTTAGGATATTTTCCTTGTTTTCCTAGATTTACTTGGCTTGGGGCTAAAGTCTAGGATTAGTTGGTTAGATTAGAATATCTAGTAGTCATATTGTTATAAATTCTCGATTGTTTTCAATAATAAAAGACAGATTACAAGTTTAACAAACAAATACACATTGTGTTTTACGAGTGATTTTGTGTGAGATTTTGCACGAAATTCTTCAAGGTTTTCCGAATAATTTTGAGAGTTAAAAGCTTCAATTATTCACCATTGTTTTAGTGTTTGTGTTGAGTGTTCACATAAGCAATAAAACGCCCTAGAGTTTAGATTGTGAGTGTTCCTATCTAAAGTTAGGATTTCCGGGATTACGAAGCATTGTGAGTGTTCCTTGCTACGTTTTCTACTCTATCAATCTATCTTAAGTCGAAGCACTTAGTTTAGACCTAAGATATAGATCAAGTGGTATCAGAGCTGCAATTTTAACCCATGGCTAGTGATAGAAGTTCGTCAAAAGAGACGGTGAACGTCGAACTTTTCAATCAACTTGTGGAACAAACAAAAAATCTTCAAGATTTGTTCCTAGGATTATCTACTGAAGTGATTCGTATGAGGGGTAACCTTAGACCCCCAGATGATGATCGTGGCTTGAAGTTTGAAGTTGGGGAATTTGATGGCCAAGGTGACGTTGAGGCCTACCTTGAATGGGAGCTTGCATTAGAACGGTACTTTGAGTTCAAAGGCACCAACGAGGAGAAGAAGTATAAAATTGCCGTGGCTATGTTGTCTAAGTATGCGTCCATGTGGTTTAATGGAGTTAAGAATAATAAGCAACGTGAAGGCAAGAGCAAGATTTAAACTTGGGAGAAACTTAAGAAGATCCTAAGGAAAAGATTCGTTCCTTCAAATTATCAACAAGATTTATACATTAAGTTGGCTACATTGAAGCAAGGTACGAAGGCCATGGAGGATTATATTGCCGACTTTGAAAAGTTAACTATGCAATGTGAGATTGAAGAAAGGGAGGAACAAAGGATTGCTCGTTTCATTGGAGGTTTAAATCTAGATATTCGTGACAAGATAGAATTGCAACCAAATCTATCTTTTGATGAAGTGAGTAAAACGGCGGTGATCTTAGAAAAACAAAGGAAGCGTGGAGTGTCTAAACCAACCACGAGACCATATCAAGGCTTCAAGACTTCTAGTGCTTCATCAATCAATGAATCTAAGGTTGAGCCTAAGAAGAACGTGACTTCTAGTATGGATAAAGGCAAAAAGACCGAAACTTTGGAGGATGGTGTTCCTAAGGTGACTTGTTTCAAGTGCAAGGGTTATGGTCACTACAAAAAGGATTGTCCAACCTTGAGAACTTTGACAATTCGTGAAATTCAAGAGATTGATGTCCTTGAGGATAACAATCTTGAGGAAGAAGGGGGTGACATGGAAGAATGCCACCCAGAAAGCGACGAGGAACAAGAGGGGGAGCCTTATGAGAACAATTTGGTCCTTAGAAGGGTATTGCACTCAAAATCCGTAGATGAGCATCAGCGTGAAAACATCTTTCACACTCGCTGTTGCGTAAACGATACTAAATGCAACCTCATTATAGATGGTGGTAGTTGTGCTAATGTTATATCATCAAAGTTGACGGACAAGTTGCAATTAAAAACAACGAGACACCCTAAGCCATACAAACTTAAGTGGTTAGATGATGTCAATGAAGTTAGGGTCCGTAAGCAAGCCTTGATTAATTTTGCAATTGGTAGCTATCATGATGAAGTATTATGTGATGTTGTTCCTATGGATGCGTGTGATATATTGTTGGGTAGACCTTGGCAATTTGATCGAAAAACTGTGCATGATGGTAAGACTAATGTATACAAGGTCGTCAAGGATGGCAAGACTAAGGCCTTGTTTCCACTTATGCCTAGTGAACTTGGAAAACGGCACAAAGAGGTGACCAAGGTTGATAACAAGGTGTTATTTGCTACTAGAAAACAATTTAAAAGGGTTATGATTGATCAAAACGTGGCGTATCTACTTCTAGCCAAGGAAGTGAAGACTTTTGACGAAGTTGAACACCCAAGATTAAGAGCCTTACTTCGTGACTTTGAGGATGTGTTTCCGGCAGATTTGCCTCAAGGATTACCCCCAATAAGAGGTATTGAACATCAAATTGATTTGATCCCTGGAGCTCCTATCCCAAACAAGCCTCCTTATAGATGCAACCCAGAGGAGACAAAAGAGTTACAGAGACAAATTGACGGGTTGATGGAACGAGGATATGTGAGGGAAAGCATGAGCCCTTGCGCAGTTCCCACGTTGTTGGTTCCAAAGAAGGATGGAACATGGCGTATGTGCATTGATAGTAGAGCTGTGAATCACATCACAGTGAAGTATAGGTTTCCTATCCCTAGGTTGGATGATCTCTTAGATGAATTGAGTGGTTCCAAACTATTTTTAAAGGTGGATTTACGTAGTGGTTATCACCAAATACGTATGAGGGAAGGGGATGAATGGAAAACTGCTTTCAAGACCAAACATGGGTTGTATGAATGGATGGTCATGCCTTTTGGATTGACGAATGCACCTAGCACTTTCATGAGACTTATGAATGAGGTATTGCGTCCTTTCATTGGTAAATTTGTTGTAGTTTACCTTGATGACATATTGGTGTATAGCAAAAACGAAGATGAACACATGGGTCATTTGCGCCAAGTGTTTGAGACTTTAAGGAAACAAAAGCTCTATGGGAAGCTAGAGAAATGTGATTTCATGCAAAAGGAGATTAGCTTTCTAGGCTACATTGTTTCACATGAGGGTATCAAGGTAGATCCACAGAAAGTTGAAGCTATAGCATCATGGCCAGTTCCAACAACAGTTACTCAAGTGAGATCTTTCCATGGCTTAGCATCATTCTATAGGAGATTCATTCGAAATTTTAGCACTATTATGAGTCCTATAACTGAATGTACGAAACAAGGGAAGTTTGAGTGGACTAGACAAGCGCAACAAGCCTTTGAATTGGTGAAGGACAAGATGTGTAACGCACCTATTCTAGCATTGCCTGATTTCACTAAGCCTTTTGAAGTTGAGTGTGATGCAAGTGGTACAGGGATTGGCGCAGTTCTCATACAAGGAGGAAGGCCAGTATCTTATTTTAGTGAAAAGTTGAGTGGAGGAAAGTTGAACTATTCCACATATGACAAGGAGTTCTATGCCATGATCAGGGCATTGGATCATTGGAGTCATTGAGACATATCAATAGCCAACAAAAGTTGAATTCAAGGCATGCAAAGTGGGTTGAGTTCTTACAATCCTTTACTTTCTCTGCAAAATATAAGGCAGGCAAGGCTAATGTTGTGGCGGATGCTCTTTCAAGGAGACATAATTTGATTGCAATGGTGGATTCTAGAGTTTTAGGGTTCGAAATCATCAAGGAATATTATGAGAAGGATTCGGACTTTGGAGACATTTTTCACCAGTGTGCGCAAAATCCAAGTAGCCATTACAATATTGTGGAAGGATTCTTATTCAAGGGAAATAAACTTTGCATACCTAAGTGTGCAATTCGTGAATTATTGGTAAGAGAAGCTCATGGGGGAGGACTAGCTGGACACTTTGGCATAAACAAGACTGTTGAATTATTGCAAGAACATTTTTATTGGCCAAAGATGGTTGGTGATGTACATGCTATTCTTGCTCGTTGTGGTACTTGTCAAAGAGCCAAGAGCACGTTTCACAAGGGTTTGTATACTCCACTTCCAGTTCCACAGAGACCTTGGGAAGACGTGAGCATGGATTTCATTATGGCCTTACCTAAAATACAAAGAGGTAAAAATTCAATCATGGTGGTGGTTGATAGGTTTTCCAAGATGGCGCACTTCATAGCTTGTCATAAAACTGAAGATGCAATTGGCGTGGCTTCTCTATACTTCAAGGAGATTGTTAGGCTACATGGCATACCAAAAACGATCGTTTCTGATAGAGATAGTAAGTTTTTGAGCTACTTTTGGAAAGGTTTATGGAAATTGGTAGGTATTAAGCTTTTATTTAGCGCCTCTCATCACCCACAAACTGACGGACAAACAGAGGTTACAAATAGAACAATTGGATCATTGTTGAGAGGATTGGTAAGCAAGACTGGTAAAGATTGGGATGTGAAGTTGTGTCATGTGGAGTTTGCATACAATAGGACTCCAACTTATGCTACTCAACACTCGCCATTTGAGGTAGTATAAGGGGTGAATCCGCACGTCCCTATAGACCTAATTGATATCCCAAAGAATGAGTATATACATGAGGATACAAAGAAGCAAGCTGAGAATATGATGAAGTTACATGCGCAAATCAAAGCAAGGATTAAGAAGGTCAATGAGATGTACAAGAGGAATGCTAATAAACGACGCAAGCCTAGATCCTTCAATCCAGGTGATTTGGTTTGGGTGCACCACAGAAAAGAAAGGTACCCTGGCAAACGANTGGCAAACGCAAGCACAAGCTCATGCCTAGGGCAGAGGGTCCTTTCAAGGTTTTAGAGAAGTATGGTGACAATGCTTACAAGCTAGACATTGGAGATGAATATGGTGTGGCTAGCACCTTCAACATTGGGGATTTGAGTCCTTACTTAGATGATAAGCAGATTCAAGAATTGAGGACAATTCCTTTTGAAGAAAGGGAGGATGATCAGGAAGCAGATTCAAGCATTGAAGACAAAGAGCTAATATTGAGTCGTTTTGAGATTCATGGTATGCGTGAATTAGGGTTCCATGGCCTTGGCTTGGCTCATGGTCATTGTTGCCTAAATTTAATAATGCTTGGATAATGGTCTAAGGCCATTAGGGACGTTAGTTTAGCTAAAAGTAGATTTGTTGTTGAGCCTATGGGTTTTTTCCCACTCCACTTGGTAGGGTTTTTCCATATGGTGTTTTGTGATGTTTTGTGAATTTCTTAGTGAGTCTTTATTATGATCATGGTTGATAGAATCAAGCATGGGAAACACAAAAATGGAGGTTTCTTGAAAAAAAGGTTGAAGCTTCAAAGGTTTCTTGAAGTTCTTGAAAATGGAAGTCCTTCAAAATTGCGCAAAAATTATATGTAACATCATAGAATTAATATGTGATCATAATAGCATAATATGAACACTTAAAACTTATTTTAAATTGTTTTTATAAAAATTTCAAATTTATTTGTTAACTTTAAAGTCATGAAAAACTCATAAAACATCATAAATGCATGGCAAAACTCTTCTACAATCAACTAACATAATTATGAAATCATTATATGCATTAGAATAATTTTTCATAAGCCAAAACATGTTCATAATATTTTTTCTACTGAATTTTATGATTACAAAATTTGGACAACAATTTATTTTATATTCAAAGCCTTTAAAAATTAATCTAAACTTCATAAAAGCATCATAATTTCACACAAAAACTACTTATGATCATACTATCGAAGTTTAAATCATAAAAACTTATAAAAATCAAAACTTTCAAACTTTATAATCTCTAATCTAAAATTTCATGAACAACAATTTAATTCATGCCTTAAAACAAATCACAACTTTATTAAAACGTGATTGAAACTTATAATAAGATCATGATTAAACTTTGCAAGATTGAATCAAAAAGAAAGAAGGAGATTTTTTTTAAGAGGTCTGAAATTACCGAAAAGGGGAGGTGGCCGGCGATGGCGCACGAATCCCGAGCCACACGAATTTTGTTTTCTTTTTCTGAAAAAACCGAACAAATTGTTTTCTTTTCTTTTTCGGAAAATTCCCTCTCCTTTTTTTTTCTCTCTAGATTTTGAAATCCTAATGACAACTAATGATGAATGTAATCTGAAAATTCAGGTTTTAAAGGGTATTTATAAGCTCCAAAGTAGGATTTGGAAAAGTCCATACTTATTCTAACAAGTGGAAATTACCTTTAGGCCCTTGCCTCAAAATAAATTAGAAAACTCATGAAATTTCTATTTTTAGAAGCCTTTTAAAATATTATATAAACATAAAATGTTATTTATGTACTATTATTTATTTATTTTATTATTATTATTATTATTATTATTATTATTATTATTATTATTATTATTATTATTATTATTATTATTTTCTTTTCATTTAATATTCCTATTATTATTATTAATTTTTCAATGAACAAAAATACTTTCTTAAAGAACGTGAAAATATGGCGTATTACATATAACATACTTACCATACTGAAGAATAACTTGCATAACAAACCAAGCATTCGTATAACTTTCAAACTAATTTTGCGCGGAAAGATAACTTTCCTAAAATACGGATGTATGAAGTAAACTCAAGAGGACTAGTTTAGCACTGTTCCCAGATTGTTCTAGTCAGCCAAGCTTACTTGTAATTGTGTACGACAAGCAACCAAGGTTCCTTGTCATCCACAATCAGTTCATCTCTCTAATCTCAACCTTTATAATGTATTTATAACCTTGATACCACTTACTTTGCATCTAAGACTTAAGAGTATAAATCTATGATCTTGTTCTTCATGTAATCTTCAAGACATGCCTTTATGAGCTTCATCTTATCATCCATTGAACTTTTTCTTTAGTACTTGCACATGCAAACAGAAAATTGCATACAATATGATAGTTCAATGTAGTTTGTCATCATTCAAAACACAAGCTAGGAACACAACACTTATGCCCACTTGTACGTGTAGCTTTCTCTTATTTTGGACAACTACTCGCCATCAAGTGGGTCATCGTAGTCCCAAGTAAAGACAAAGCCATGCACACAAAACAAACAATCAGCAAATCTGAGTACATAATTACCAAAGACTTTGCAAAAACATGATTAACAATAAGAATAAAAAAAAAGTAAAACATACATACTTTTTACTGTTAACAACTTTTCACCTCTACGTAGACTCAACTCAAACAAAATGTTTATTAAAATTAAACTTTGGGTTTTACATTGAACAAGTTTCCTTTCCTTTAAAATCTCCCTTTTAGGCACCAACTTGGGAACAACTCCAAGAAGGTAGTGACAGAATTCCAGCGCACCAAAAATATATAAGAGAGTACAACGTCTTGTGCTCCAATTCGAAGCCATAGATCATTGTTCCATACGACTCACCCATTGTTCATACTCAAGGTATATACGTTCCAAGAGTTTTGGTGCAAATACTCTTTCACTTTACATGATTAACGAGGTTATCAATGTTATGACTCACACATAACAACACATAAAATCATACATGACATCAAACAAACAATATTAATTATCTTTGATTTGTGGTAATTCTTAAAATAATCTTGTGTGTCCTTTAATTAAACTAAACTTCCTTTACCACACATTAACTGCGAGTGGCTAACTATTTATTTTCCTTGACTACACATTAAACTGTGAGTGGATACTTAAATATTTTCTTATCAACTTCTAATAATCATGTGAATAAAAGTTCACAAACGTACGTTTCTTATTGATTAAGTAACTTCATTCCTTCCTTATGAAACTATTGGCCAACTTTAAATAACTTTAACATTCCAATTACTCATGATCATTATTAATTTTACAAAAGTGGAATGTCAAAACAATATGAAAATTATACTTCCATACTTGCATACTTCTCATGCAAGTCAACTAAACAACAATTCATATACACATTCATAACATGTAAAGTCATCAATCAAGCATGAAATCTACTGTTACTTCGCCTTTAGTACTTACGTACCTTGTATTGTAGAGGTGATCCGCCACAACTTCTAGAAATAAACTAACTCGAAGTCTCCTTGATAGCCTGTCGAAGTGGCTACCAAACATAAACCACACAAGGCTCATTAGCCTACTAACAAGGGCAAGTAAGGATCGAATCCCATGAGAGAATAGCTAGACACTATGAAGCTCAAATGTTGATTAAGTTATGTCGGACATTCCAATGATTGATAACCGTTATTGTCACTAATTTTAACACAAGACCAACAAAACTAAAAGGCTTTAAGGTATGGGATTCACACCTCACAACCACTATGAAGGTATGAATCCAACAATGATCCAAGTCTAGAGAAAAACATCTAGGGGAAGTCATTGTAATAGCCATGTCTACACTCTCGAGCTAGCATGACGAGCAGAACTGTTAACACGACCTATTCTCATGGCGTGAACACAAAACGACTCATAAGCACAATCATGAAGACTAGTAACGTCCCTTAATCCAAACACCTATTCTCATGGTACTTGAATCAATCGAACAAGGGGGAGTCCTCACTCAATTTCATCTCTCGATCCTTTGTTGAGGAATGCAGGTACAATATCTATGGTAGCCAGTCATAGAAATGTGAACAAGCACCCTTAATCCAACACTAGTCACCCCCAAGAAATTAAAAGACCCTTGCAAGAAACACTAAAACATATAGGAGGTGAGGATTTCACCCACACCTTAGAGAAAACACTACTCACTACTCATTTTATTAATCAAATACATATTTTTATTCATGATTACAAGATTATAACAAAGAACTAAGTTATAGAAATGAATTATAATCTAAATTAAGAAAAACTACTAATTAGAAGAACTTGTTTATTATCAATTTATTACAAAGGAATAAGTTATGGCAATGAATTAAGAGAACTAAAACATAAGCATGAATATATGCGAACAATTTAAAGGAAACTAATTATTATTATTATTATTATCAAATTATAGCAAATAAGTAAGTTATTCAAGTGATTATAGAAATAAATAACAAAAGCAATAGCAAAGTAAGAACATGGACATGATCAATTGAGGAGAAGATATGAACAAGAACTTGGAATAAAAGCATAAGAAAAGATTATAAAGAGTTAAAGAGTTTACTATAAAGCTTGAAAAATGTAAATTAGAGCAAGTTTAAATGATCCTTGTATGACAATGAAGCTTAAAGTCTTGAAGAATATGATGATAATCACAACTAAGAAACCAAGAACTTAAAGAATTATAGCAGAAGAA
The DNA here is from genome assembly GCA_016808085.1 of Suaeda aralocaspica. Lineage (NCBI taxonomy): Eukaryota > Viridiplantae > Streptophyta > Magnoliopsida > Caryophyllales > Amaranthaceae > Suaeda > Suaeda aralocaspica. Next base: position 976,355 of record PYUH01000858.1, read on the forward strand.
CAACTAATTGAATTGATTGAAAGATTTTTTAAATTGAAATAGAAACTATTGGATGAATTGATTACTTAGCAAACTAGTGATCTAGGGAGCAAGAGTATAATCTAGACAGTCTAATATTATCCTAGAGAGTCTAATCTGTATCTCTTACAACAACTCAAAGCTCATATATAAACTAAAACAAAGACATAAGCAAGTGGGAAAAACAAGAAGCAAATTAGGGGCATGCAGTCGCATGGTATAAGGCATGTGGTAGCATGGTATAAGGCATGCGGCCGCAACCCAAAAGACTGCACAACCCACAATACTTTAAAAGGGCATAACTCGATCGATACTCATCGGAATTGGGCAAATAAACTATCGTTTAGAAGCTTACGAGACTTACTATCACTTCCAATCAATAGCCGCTGAAATTATAATGTGCATAGAGTGATAAAGGATAAATATTTGAACAGCTGATGTCGCTTCCTTTCATTGTGTTCAAAATGTAAATTAAGGCTAATGAGGTTCTTCGCTTGGCTGGCTAGCGATGTCGAGCCATGACTAGCGATATCATGTGTCGTGGAACTTGATTCCATATCGATCAAGCCAAGGCTTGAATTCTATAACAAATAATCTGTACCATCGCTACATACTTCGTAAGACTTTGTACAAATATTGCCTCAGTTTCCGAAATTCCTCGAAAATTCATACAAAATGGAGACAACACGCAAAATAAGATAAATGCGATCATAATATGATAAAATTGCGGGGCAACATGATTTACTAAAAACTAATTAAAGGAAGGAAAAAACACAAAAAGGGAAGAAAAAATAACTAAACTAACTAAAGAAACTAAAGAAACTACGGAAAATATAAACAAATTAACACTACATCAAACTCCCCCAAGCTAGATCATTGTTTGTCCCCAAAGAATTTTAAACTTGTAAGAACGGAAGGAGTAAGATGAATCCCTCGAGGAAATGATTAGAAAAGACTTTATAAAACTTCTCAAATGAACTAAATCTCAAACAATAAAGAAAGTAATGGAAAGCATAGCTCATGAGAAAGAATTCAAGTAGCAACCTAAGTAGATTAGAGTGAACTTATGAGTTTTAACCAATAATAAATCATAAGCTCCTATAAACAATGATCGTATGTAATCCTCCTTGAGGGAGTTCTACAAAAACAAGAGCATAGATATGGAGAGAAATGGCTAAATGCTCGTATCTTACGTAAAGTACCCTCTCAATATGCATGCCACGTGACTTTCTTGATCAACTAACCTTTGAACTTTGTATCTTGGTCTCATATGGACTTTGAGGGTTGTTATGGGGTTAAGGTAAGGTGAAAGTTGGAAAGTTTTTCTATTTTGAGGACGTAAATCTAAGTGAACCATTTACAACTCAATAATGAACTTTACAAACTTTTGACAATGAATAAAGAACTCAACACATCAAACCTCCATTTTCTACTATAATCCGATGAATATGAAGAATAGAAGTGGAAATATCGACTTTAAAGACCCATTTTGTAACTCAAAAACCGTCCTAAAAGTAATAGTAAAAAAAGACACATGGATTTTCATCATTTTAAAAGATAATCTTTGAAGAAATGATGATTAAAAGCCATTTACTCACTTCAAATGATTTGAACAAGAACCAACTTTTTATATTGCTAACTACGCTTGTTTACAAACACATTGGAATTTCTTTATTCTTTTATTTTTCTTTCTTTTTTCTTTTTCCCTTTTTTTCTTTTTTTAAAATGAAATAACTATACAAGAGGACAAGAATGACGACAAACTTCACTAACAACATAGGGTGACAATAGCTGTAGGCTGAGGTCCACATAATCACCAAAGGAGATCCACTTTAATATCTCTTTGACAAACCTGTAGTAAATGGTTGATATCAAGATGGATGATTATATTTGCTGAATTTGACTTTAAATTCTTGTCAACAAAATCCATAAAAGGAATTAAAGTCTCAGAATTCCTAATAGATTCTCCGAATGAACCTTGACTTGAGGATTATGAGTTTCCTGATGAAGAATTGAAGTTGACTGAAGCAAACATTTGGTCCCTATACTATGATGGTGCCTCAAATAAAAAAGGGTGTGGGGTAAGTGTCCTGCTAATTTCTCTTAAATAGGAACATACGCCCATATCATTGAAATTAGACTTTAATGTTAGCAACAACATCGCTATATAAGCCTGCATCATAGGGCTCCATGTTGCTGCAGCATTAAAAGTCCAAAAGCTAAGGGTTTATAGAGATTCTTCTTTAATCATCAACCACATTTCCGTAAGGTGGAAACTTAAAAGCGAAAGCCTAGCTCCTGCAAATCGAAGAAGTCGAGTACACTTATTTTAAAACGGAGGACAACCAGTCCACCAATGCCTTGTGTAAGTTGGCATCAATGATCAGCATCCTGAGTTCTTTAACAAAAATGCCCTTTGTGGTTGAAAGAAGAAAAGAACCAGCTCTTATTTGTATGGTTAAAAAAGCAATTAGGTGAATGACCTCACAAATGAGGAACCTTGGTACAGTGACATCAAGAACTATTTAGAAAATCAACAATACCCTACTAATGCGTCGAAGAAAGAACAACGAGCTATAAGACTCCGAGCTTCCCAATACATCATTCAAGGAGGAGATCTATATACAAGGCATTACAATGGCTTACACCTCCGATGTATTGGCTATAAAGAGGCTCAACGGGCATATGTGGAACTCACATGAATGCTCGAATGTTCGCTTCCAACTTCTAAGATCATTAAACAAAGGTATTATTGGACTACAATGGAGGACGATTGCAATAGACATGAAAGATTTTGTGACTAGTGTCAGAAGTATGCGAATGTTCAGCACATTCCTCCATCACTGCTTCACTTTTTATCATCTCCGTGGCCATTTTAAATATGGGGAATTGTCATATTTTGAAAAGTTACACCTCCGGGTCATGGAGGTCACGATTTCATATTGGTGGCGATTGATTACTTCACCAAATGGGTGGACGCCGCATCATACCATGTGTTGCAATTCAAATGTGTGGCACAATTAATGGAAGCCAAGATAATATGCCAATATGGAGTCCCGCATGAAATCATCAGTGAAAATGGCACTCATTTTCAAGGTAATTCTGAGGAGCTTCTCATAAAGTATAAAATCGAGCAACACAAATCGTCTCCGTATCGACCTCAAACTAATGGAGTAGTTGAAGCAGTGAATAAAAATGTCAAGGCAATTCTCTCCAAAATGATTGATACCTATAGGGATTGGCCACTTAAGTTGCCCTTTGCCTTATGGGTGACAGAACACCCATTAGAACTTTTACAGGAGCAACACCTTTCTCCTTGGTCTGCGGGATGAGAGCCGTACAACCTATCGAGCTTGAAATTACCTCATTAAGAATAGTATTGGAATCTGAACTTTCTGAAGCTAAATGGGGGCGGGCCTGGTACGATGCTTTGGTCCTCCTAGATGAGAAACGCTGGAAAGCCCTAAGTCATGTAAAAATCTATCAAAAGAGGATCGAGGGTCATTTCAACAAACATGTCAAAGAAAGATAAATCAAGGAAGGTGGGCATCGAGCTTCTTGCCCAACCCAGCGCCATTCCTTAACTACCAAGATAGAGCAAATTCATCCTATATACTGCAAAAAATTCGGATTTATTGGCAAAGAAACGAAGAAATCGATTCGAAAAACCGTCATGGATCCTCAAGGGAAATTCCGCCCTTACTGGGCTGGGCCCTATATTATCAGGAAGATACTCCCCGGAGGTGTTGTTGAACTTATGGTCATGAACGGTGACAACTTCTACAACATCACCAACTTGAATCACCTAAAGAAATACGTACTATGTTTAAGCTATGGTCATGGAGTTACTGAAACTACGTTTGGCATGATTCCTAAAAGATACGTAGGAAACCTTGACCTGGGGTTCGGCCCCTTTAAAAATAAAACCCCTTTACACCTCTACAGTGCTTATATCGCCTGATGAAATGAACATGACCTATGTTCATCTTTAAAAAAAACTGAAGATTCATTAATTGAACGAACTTCATTTAAATGTTGTATCTTTTCCCATGAAATAAAATGAAAGATTTATTTGTAAACATAATTATTCAAACACAACTGTTTACATAAATGAAAACAAAACATGGCACGCAGGCCTTATGCATCAAAATAATAATAAGAAATAAGTTTGTGAAACAACAAAGCAATCTTCCTAGTTAGGTCTAGCTTCCTTCTACTTGTCCTTCGTAGTCTTAGAAGATTCCCCTACTTTCATAGACTTCTTGGGCACCCATTGGCTCTTTTCTGGGGCCTCAACAACATTCCGCTATCCCTTGTCTTTCATACCTTGTTCCTCTTGTTATCTCATCCTCTTAAGAGCACCATGAATCTTTAAGGGAGGTAGCTTCGCAAGTCTTTGCCATACAGGCACCTTCTTAGCACCCAGTCTATCCTTGATTGAAGTGATCTTAGACTTCTCCTGGACTATGTCCATAACGTGCCCATGATCTCTCCTTTCGGCTTTACGGGCCTCTACACTAATGAACATAAATTCTGCATGCATCCAAATTAACTAATGTTTGGATACCTTTTGATAGCATTCTGGTAGTGGAGTCACAACAATCTTCGTCCTCTGTTCTCGCAATTCTTGGCAATACCTAGTAGCACAGGCTTTTCTTCAGGCGTCACAGTATCATGATTCAGACTTACTTGTTGAATACCGAATTGCCTCACCACTCTAGAAGGGCAATAGAAAGTCAATATAGTTAAGCCAGCCACGCGAATATAGGGGGTTCCATCCGAATAGACCATTGTCCTAATCATACATCACGAAATGGTCCAGCGAATGTTGGTCTTCCTACCAGCAAGGGTCAGCAGCCATTCGTGCATGGTAGAATGATGATACCGTCGGTGTCTTCCATAAAAGTTCCTAAGAGTTTATCATCAAATTAGAGTGGTCAACGAGCCAAACCTGGAGTCATTGGCACAAGAGAATGTTTTGTTTGTGAAATATTCCATATGGCTTATGACGTATTCTATATTTGAAATAATTTACTCAATTAAATCGTAATCATTACATTTTTCATGTGGTTCAGCAATAAATGATCTATTTATTACTAAAATTACAAGTGCAAATACCTCACAGGCATTGATATCTTAAACATTCAATTGTTTTACCTGGAGATATAGAGGACAACCGGTCAAGGGGGCTTGAGAATCCATCTTCAGGCGATCAAGGGTCAGAAATAGCTCCTGATAAGTTGATATTTGATATGTATTTGACCCCTGACCCCGATTGATTTTTAGCTCTAATACGGCTCTTTTGAGCCATTTCTACTAACTTTTGCTATTTCTAGTGTTTGTTTTACTTTTTATTAGATTTTACATGAATCGATGATTTATCGTTGTTTTCCGAGCCTTTTGAAGCACTTCAAGAAGTTAGTGAAGAGGTGAAGTCATTTGGGAAGCTTAACTGAAGATTAGAAGTGCTAAAACAAAGAATTAAAGAAGTAATTACGGAAGAACGAGCAAAAACCGAGAAACGAAGCCAAGCAAGCTATCCTCCCGGACCGAGGCCGTGCGCCTGGGTGAGGGCTGCTCGCCCGGACCCCTTCGCGCGGGTGGCTCTAAGGGGGGATTTCCGCGTGTTTTGAAACGTGTTAGGCTTAGTACTTAATGTTTAGTCTCCTAATTTGTCATTTTACGCCTTTTTACTTTTACAAACCCTAGTTTACTCTAAAACTCTCTCTAAGTGTGGAACTTTATTTAATCTTTCAATCAATAATATTCAAATTTTATTTGAATCTCAATTCTTGTTCTTAATTAATGTTTATTATTAGTTTTAATTTATGTTCTTAGTTTCATTAGTTTTATGTTTAGATTTAAATTCTTGATTATTGTTGGGTTGTTTAGTTTAATCATGTTTAGGATTTTAATTTCTTTTATTGATTTAGTTTTTTTTCTTTCAATTATGAGTGACTAGTTTCTTTACTAAGTAGGGGTGAAACAAAATTGGATTAAAACCAAAAACCTAACCAAACCAATCCAATTTAAAATTTTGGATTGGATTATTTTCTTATTTGGTGCGGTTTGGACTGCAATTTTTTGATAATTTGCACTTCGGTTTGGACTCAATTTCCCCTATTCGGTCCTTCGTTTAAGACTGAACACCGAAATATTAGAACAACTGGTTTATACCTACATAACTAAGCCCAATGTTTGTTAGGCCCAATATTGCTAGCCTAAACCCTAAACACTCATTTCTTTCCACTTTCCAGCTTTCCTTCTTAAACACCTAAAGTCTAAGCCCTAGATAAATAACCAAGGAGGCTGTGAGGCACGGCAGGTCGGCGGCTCGGAGGGTCGGCGGTATGGCAAGAGTCGGCTGATTCTAAGGTAATTAATCTGTTTTTGGGGTTTTTTTTGCAAGACACTCTTCTTCTTCTTCATCGTAAGCACATAACCAATAACAATTTGCTGCGAAACACTAATGAAATCGATAAAGAATCTGAAGTTGAAACTGAATCTGAAGTTGAAATCGATAAAGAATCTGCGATAACCAAACAAACTCGATTTTTTTGACGAAAATCGAAAAAACTCGCAATTCAGCGAAATCGAAATCGAAAATGCAACAAAGTCAAATGCTATTGTTCTGAGATCAAAATTTATGCATAAAAAAATAAATTGATGAAATTTAATTTTGATATTTTCTTTGCAAAAATTTATCAGATGATTGAGTGAAGAGTAATGATAAAATGATAAATTGATAATAGTGTGACTGCGTGAGTTTATTCGATTTTTTTTTTCTGATTTTGTTTCCATTTCTTCAGTTCTTCTGATTTATTATATTTTTATGTTTTGCACTTTTGCTATTCATTTTGTTCTTCATTTCTTCATTTTGTTCATTTATTATGTATTATGTTTTTTCGTTAAATAAGTTTGTTTGTTTGACAGAATTGCATGTTCTGTTTTAATAGCTTGCTATCCCTTCATTTGATTTCGACTAATAAATCCAATTAGTTGGAGGACATCTAGTTATCTATGTAATAGCTGCAGGGTTGTTTGACAGGTTGATTAAGTAGTGAAATGAAGATTTGGGTTTATTGTTGTGTGTATATATTATTGTTTTGATTGACGTTGTAATTTTGTATTTAGATTTGAGATTTTGATTAGGTTATGGAGTTGTCATTAAGGAACTTTTGGCGATAAAGGTTTAATAGATTATGTGTTTTGTGGAAGTTTTATTTATCACTTGTTACTGTTCTTTGAGATTGATAAAATACAATCAATTGCATATTTCGGTTGAAGTAATAGTTTACTAACCCTTACTTTTTATCTTTCGTTGTCATTTTATATTTTTGTGTTTTGCACTTTAGTATTATCTTTTTCATTTTTTTGTTCATTTGTTTTTTGTTAGATGTCATCCAACATTGGTAATCCCGAAAGAAAGGAGAAATCTGTTTCACAATAGGAGGATGAAGATGTGGAGGAACTACCATTTCCATCCATTAGCAATGGCAAGACGAAAAGAAAGAGGATGAAAGATCGCTCAGAAGTTTGGGAGCATTTTTTGAAGAAGGAAACTCCTAGCGGACTAAGAGCTGTATGCAAGTAATGCAGTATGAAGTATAGGTGCAATCCTAAGAAGAATGGTACTAGTCCTTTGTGGGCTCACCTTAATAGATGTCGTAAGTATCCCTACAACACTCCTAAAGATTCAAAGCAAACTCTTCTTTCTTTTAAGGGTGGTAAAGTAGCAGAAGATGGTACAAGTGGTTTAAGTTATCATAAATATGATCCTGGTAGTATTAGGAAAGCTTTATCTTATACGGTTATTGTTGATGAGCTACCTTTTAAATTTGTTGAGGGACAAGGGTTTAGACATTTCTGTTGTGTAATTGAGCCTAGATTTTATGTTGCTTCAAGAATCACAGTAGCAAAATACTGTTATGAAACTTATTTAACTGAAAAAAGATAGCTGAAAAATGTTTTAAAGTGTTGTAGGTCAAGGGTTTCTTTAACCACTAACACATGGAACTCAATTCAGCAAATTAACTACATGTGCCTAACTGCTTACTTTATTGATAATGATTGGAAATTGCAAAAAAGAATTCTAAATTTTTTGTCATAAAGGTGAGGAAGTAGGGAAAGAGGTTGAAAAGTGTTTACTTGATTGGGGACTTGAGAGAATATTTTGTATAACTGTTGACAATGCTAGCTCAAATGACACTACAATAGGCTATTTGCGTAGGAAAATTGATGGTTGGAAAGTTGTGGTTCTTAAGAGGAAGTTCCTTCACATGCGTTGTGTTGCGCATATAATCAATTTGGTGGTTTCTGATGGTTTGAAAATTGTTAGTGAGTCTATTACTCGGGTTAGGCAAGCTGTGAGATTCATTAAACAATCTTCTGCTAGGTTGCTAAAGTTTAAAAAATGTGTTTCAGAAGAGAAAATCAATTCAAAAAAGCTGTTGTGCCTTGATGTGCCAACTTGGTGGAACTCCACCTATTTGATGCTAAGTGCTGCCATAAAACTTGAGGGTGCTTTTGAGAGATATAGTGAGGAAGACCCTCACTATGTGCTTGAGTTATATGAAAGGGAAGGGAAGGGTCACCCTAATTTTGATGATTGGAGTAATGTCAAAAGGTTTTCTGAATTTTTAGGTGCATTTTATGATCTTACCTTGCTTGTATCTGCTTCTTTGCATGTGACCTCCAATTTATTCTTTCATGAGTTAGTGAATGTTGCTCTATTGTTGAAAGATTTAACTTCAAACGAAGATTTAGATATGGGTCTTATGGCTGAAAATATGAAAGGAAAATATGAGAAATATTGGGGTGACCCGGAGAAGATGAATATGCTCATTTTTATTGCTGTTGTACTTGATCCTCGCTATAAGCTTGATTATGTTGAATGGATGATTTCTGAAATATATGAATCCAAAGTTGCAACTAGCTTGGTAAATAATTTGAAAGAGGCTTTGAATGCTTTGTATGAGGAGTATCGTGTTGCTTTGGCAGCTGATGTGATGAGGGAGGAGGTGTCATCAAGTAAGGATTCAACACAATTTTCTCCCAAACACAAAAAAATTGAGCTTTTAAAGTCTAGATATAAAAAACACAAGTGTGAAAAAGATGGTGATGCTAAGATTGAGTTGGACAAGTATTTGGAGGAGGACACGGAGGATGATAATGATGATTTTAATATTTTAGGGTGTTGGAGGTTCAATAGTGCAAGGTATCCTACAATGGCGAGTATGGCACGAGATGTGCTTGCTGTCCCTATTTCGACAGTAGCTTCAGAGAGTGCATTCAGCACTGGTGGTAGGTTCCTTGATGCTTTTAGGAGCTCCTTAAGTGCAAGGGTCGTTGAAGGTCTTGCTTGTGCTCAAAATTGGCTATGTTGTTCTCCATTTCTGAATATTGAAGTATGCTTAGAGGAAGTTGAGCGTCTTGAAGAAGGTAATGTAAAAGAGCATTAATCACCCTACATTCATTTTTATATCTACACATAAATATATAATTTTTTTTAACTTATTTGTTTGTGTTTTGCTAGACTTGGGTAACATAAAAATTGGTGAAGATATCGATGAAGTCTATGTGGATTGATGATGTTCTTCTTCTACAATATTGAGAAAGAATGCTGTTGTTTTCTGTCTTATGCTGTTGTAGTGTTGTTTGTACCTTATCCTGCTATTTGAGGACTTCATTATGTATTTATGTCCAAGTGTGTAACAAGTGATGTAACTCAATATCTATTTTCAATTTGGTTTTAAGACTTTAATATTATTATTAGTTATTATGTCATGTGACAACTATCTAAGTATCGCCAATTTGGTAGTATTAATGGCCTCGTAAGCTTTTAATCTTGTACTGACACTATCCTTTGAAATTGTGCCTCAGTGAGGTTGTAGGCTTGTAGAGTTGTAGTAATTGCAATTTGAAAATTGAGCAATTGTTGTTTAAATATTTCGGATTGGTTTGGATCCAAAATTAAAAGACCGAATTATATTGGATTGGATTGCATTGGGCTAATATGAAATATAGTTTAGACTGGTTCTCAAATTCAAAGACCGAAATATTTTGGTTTGGATTTGGATTAGGCAATAATCCAAACCGTAGACTGAAGTTTCACCCCTATTACTAGGACTAAGGGATCCACGGATTGATTGGTGATGTTTTGCTCATAAATATTAGTTTAACTATTAATGCACTTCAATTCCTGTTGTCCATTGTTATTGCTTTCAATTAAATACTGGCAAGGTTTAGTTGTTAGTTTGATATTGTTGAAATCGATGCCGAGAGGTAAGATTACCACAATTATATCATAAGGACAATAGGCGGAACGAGTCTAAGTGAGCGAGAGCCATTAGAGGAGTTTTGAAGGAGACTAGATTCGAGAGAATTAGTGGACCTTAATTTAAGGAAATTGATAATCTAATTAATTATTTGTGTGCAATTCCTTGGTTATTCTGTGGTGAACCGATGTCCTAGGTTTAGTCATTAATTTATTTCCTTAATCCATTTAGCTCTAATTCTAGTTAATTTCTTGATCACAATTGCCACTCAAAGGCCCTTTACACAGTCTAAACTTGTTAGAACTAATAGGTTTAATTGCTTCCCTGTGGATTCGACCCCTACTTTCCTAGCTATATTAGTTAGAGTGGTTAGGTTCATTTTTGATAGGTGTGTGATAGCCTCATCTCATTTTGACGTTGTTGTCGGGGAGGCTATTTTTAATTTTGTTAGTCAGGTTTATACTATTTTCTCTTTATTTTTCTTAGTCTCAAAGAACTTTTTTGGTTCTTTGAAGCAATTTCTCATCTCTGCACGGAGTTGCATATTGTGCAGGTTTATCGGTTTATGCAAAACGACCACGGGCCTGATATTTTTATTTTCCCTGAGCCCGAGCAAGTATTTCTGAAGCGGGTGAGACATAGTAGACGCCGAATATTTCTTCCTCGATCCGTGGAGGAAAATGTCAGTGATCTGTCTCAGTTTTTCGAGTTCACCTTCAACATGTTGTTTGAAGGGTATTTAGAGGTCGAAATGGATGCCGAAGGAGAAGGACAGGGTAGAGGACCACAACCTCCACCACCGCCACCTATGGCCCGTTCATTGAGAGATTATTCCTTGCCTAGTACGGAGTCTATGGCTGGAGGTTATTCAGTACCCGATACCGATGCTGCTAATTTTGAACTGAAACAGGCTCTTGTATATATGGTTGAACGAAATCAGTTTTCAGGGACATTGAAGGAGGATCCAATTTACATTTGCACAATTTCCTTCAATGTTGTGATACTATCAAGCAAATGAATGTTTCTAAAGATTACATTAGGAGGAGAATGTTTCCATTTTCTTTGAAGGACGGGGCTAGAACTTGGTTGAATGATCTTAATATGGCTACAATTACTTGTTGGGAAGACTTGGCTCCTGCTTTTCAGAGGAATTACTATCCACCACAAAGAACTGCTTTATTGAGGATCCAAATTACTAATTTTAATCAGGAAACATATGAGCCACTTAATGATGCTTGGGAACGGTTCAAGGAGTTATTGAGAATGTGTCCTCATCATGGGCTTGAGAAGTGGTTTTTGGTTCAGTCCTTCTACAATGGTTTGGGCAATGAGAGTAGACCTTTGTTAGATTTTGCTACTAATGGTCGATTCATGAACAAGGAGGTCAATGCTGCATATGAACTGATTGATAAAATTGCTCCTCATAATTCACAGTTTGGTAACCTTAGAGGGCATTCCAAGAAGGGTGGAAACATGTAGATGATAAGTATGAGAGCTTAGATGCAAAGATCAATGCCATAAGTCAGAAGCTTGATAAGGTTGCTACTACAACTCCTCCACCATCACCTATAGTTGCACTTTCGGGATGCACCAACCCTTTCTGTGATTCCAATGGTTCATTCGGTCATAGTTCCCAGTCATGTACCAGTTCAGTAGAGCAAGTGTGTGCCTTTCAAGCCTACAAAAACAATCTATTTTCCAATACATATAATCCAGGCTGGAAGGATCATCCATACTTTTCCTACAAGAATAATAGCAATGTGCACAATCTTCAGCAAACTATATCACCTCAGCAGGCACCCCAGCGGATGCAGAGATATGTACCACCACACCCACCAGGTTTCAGCAGGCCACCACTATCAGCACCACCATTGCCGGCTCAACCTAGTGGTGAAATTTCAGAGCTGAAGAATATGATGTTGCAGATGGAGAAAAATATGGAGGCAATGCAGGCTCACAACAAGCACCTGGAGACTTTGATAGCTCAGATTGCACAATCAACTGCTCAAAGGCAACCAGGCCACCTTCCATCACAACCTACACCTCCAATATCACCGGCATCACAGAATCCCCCGAGGGACCATGTCAATGGCATTACTTTGAGGAGTGGAGCTGCTTATGAGGGCCCGAAAATGCCTACTAGTGATGTTAATTCTGATGTTGCAGGTGGAGCTAAGAAGACCAGTGATGTGGTGATTGAAGATTTAGAGACAGTTCCAGATAAGGAGGCTGAAGCACCTAAGGAGAAGGTAGATGACACATCGATTCACAGGTTATGTTGCCCTTTCCGAACAAGGTGACCAAGAGTAAGAATGGTAATCATTTCAGTAAATTTTTAGATATTGTGAAGAATTTGCAGGTTACTGTTGCTTTTACTAATTTGATAACTCAAATTCCTACTTACACTAAATTTTTGAAAGATATTTTTAGCAGGAAACATGAGTTGAATGTGGTGGAGACCGTAGCACTTATGGAGGATTGCGGTGCCGTATTGCAAAACAAGTCACCACCTAAGCTGAAAGACCCGAGAATTTTTTCTTTTCCTTGTAACATTGGCCCATTATTTATTGATAAAGCTTTATGTGATTTAGAAGCCAGTGTTAGTGTCATGCCTTTATCTGTTTGCAAAAAACTTGATATGGGTGCTTTGAAGGTTACTAACATTACTTTGCAGATGGCAGATAGGACAGTGAAATACCCTAAAGGTATTTTAGAGGATGTCCCAGTGAGAGTCGGGAAATTCTTTATTCTTGTTGATTTTGTTGTGTTAGGTATGGATGAGGATGCACATATCCCGATTATACTTGGTAGACCATTCTTACACACTGCAGGTGCTGTTATTGATGTCAAAAATGGTAGTTTGATTCTTTCGGTAGGGGACGATAAAGTGACCTTTAATCTTAATGCTGCTCTTAAGAGTCCTATGATGGAACAGTCATGTTATGTTATTGATTTCATTGATGAGATTGTTATTGATGATATGCCTCGATCCACTGCAAAGGATCTTCTAGAGGCCGTTGTTTGTCTTGATGTTGGTGCAGGTGAAGGTACAACTGATGCCGATAATTTGGTCCGTGATCTTACTGTTGAGGAATTGAATCCGAGGAGAGCCGGAAATTTGTTGAGTTACCTCAAGAGGTTTGTTCTGTCAAAGAGGTAACCCAACCTGAGATGAAACCCCTCCCCTCTAATTTGAAATATGCTTTTCTAGATGATAAGGAGTTGTATCCGGTTATTGTTAGTGCTTCTCTTACTGATATTCAACTTGATAAGCTTTTGTCTGTGCTTAAGTCCCATAAGAAGGCTATTGGTTATACCATTGATGATTTGACTGGTATTAGTCCTGATTTTTGTATGCATAGAATTTATTTAGAGGAAGGTCAGAAACCTTGTATACAGGGTCAACGACGTTTGAATCCTAACGTGCAGGAGGTGGTGAAGAAAGAAGTTCTTAAACTTCTAGATGCAGGTAATATTTACTTAGTGCCTGATTCTCAGTGGGTAAGTCCCATACAGGCAGTCCCTAAGAAAGGGGGAACAACTGTTGTTCGTAATGATAAAAATAAATTAATTCCTACTATAGTTGTTATAGGATGGAGAATGTGTATTGATTATAGAAAATTGAATGTTGCAACTAAAAAGGATCATTTCCCCCTCCCTTTTATTGATCAAATGTTGGAAAGGTTAGCTAAGAATAAGTATTTCTATTATCTTGATGGATATTCGGGTTTCTTTCAAATTCCTATCCATCATGATGATAGAGAGAAAACTACTTTTGCATGTCCTTATGGTACTTTTGCATATCGTAGAATGCCTTTTGGTTTATGTAATGCACCAGCTACTTTCCAACGTTTCATGATGAGCATCTTTTCTGAGTTCATAGAGTCTATTATGGAAGTCTTCATGGATGATTTTAGTGTTTATGGTTCAGATTTTGATTCATGTTTGACTAACTTGACAAAAGTTCTCGAAAGATGTGAGCAGGTAAATTTGGTCTTAAATTGGGAAAAATGTCATTTCATGGTCAATGAAGGAGTAGTATTGGGACATTTGGTGTCCGAGCGTGGTATTGAGGTGGATAAGGCGAAAATACAGGTAATTGAGCCATTGCCACCTCTGGTGAATGTTAAAGGGGTAAGAAGTTATTTGGGTCATGCTGGTTTTTATCGCAGATTTATTAAGGATTTTTCTAAAATTGCAAAACCACTAACTCAATTGCTTTTGAAAGATGTCGTGTTTAGATTCACTGATGAGTGTCTTGAGTCCTTTCATATGATCAAAAATGCATTAATTTCAACACCTATTATATAATCCCCCGATTGGAATTTACCTTTTGAGATAATGTGTGATGCTAGTGATTTTGCAGTTGGTGCAGTTTTAGGTTAAAGGAGGGATAAGGTACTACATGCTATTTATTATGCTAGTAAGACCAAGGATGAAGATCATGTAAACTATGCCACCACGGAAAAAGAGTTGCTTGTTATTCTTTATGCATTAGATGAATTTTGTGCTTACCTTGTAGGTTCGAAAGTTATTGTTTACACTGACCATGCAGCTCTTAAATATCTACTTGGGAAGAAGGAAGCCAAACCGAGGCTCATTCGGTGGATTTTGTTGCTTCAAGAGTTCGTTCTGGAGATTCGTGATAAGAAGCGAGCAGAGAATGTGGTCGCTGACCACTTATCGAGGATACGGTATGATGATGGGGAGATCTCTACCCCCATTGATGATTCTTTTCCTAATGAACATTTGTTTGCAGTTTGTGTAAATCCTCCTTGGTTTGCTGACTTTGCTAATTATGTTGTAGGAGGTGTCTTACCTTCTGATTTGACTTACCAGCAGAAAAAGAAGTTTTTTCATGATGTTAAGCTGGGATGATCGTAACTTATATCGTGAGTGTGCAAATGGTTTATACAGGAAATGTGTTCCGGAATGGGAAGTATATGGTGTACTTCACCATTGCCATTCATCACCGTATGGAGGTCATGCTGGACCTTCTAAGACGATGTTTAAGGTACTCGAATCGGGTTTTTATTAGCCTACTATCCTACAAGATGCTAGAGCTTTCATTATGTCTTGCGGTTCATGCCAACGAACAGGTAATATTTCTCAAAGGCACGAAATGCCTCAAACAGCTATATTGGAAGTTAAGATTTTTGATGTTTGGGGCATTAATTACATGGGCCCCTTTCCATCCTTTAATGGAAACCGTTTCATATTAGTTGTTGTGGATTATGTTTCTAAATGGGTGGAAGCTTCTGCTATCCCCCATTGCGATTTTAACACTGTTTTGAGGTTGTTTAAGCAGGTTATCTTTCCTCGGTTCGGAGTCCCTAGAGCTGTCATCAGCGACGGGGGAAAGCATTCCCATGAGAAAAGGCTAGATAAACTGCTGGAGAAGTACGGTGTTTACCACAGAACAGGATTAGCATAGCAACCACAAACCAGTGGTCAGGTGGAAGTTTCAAATCGAGAAATCAAGGCTATCCTGGAGAAAACGGTTGCAAAGTCAAGGAATGATTGGAGTAGCAAGCTACATAATGCATTATGGGCATATAGAACGGCCTTGAAGACATCAATCGTACATCTCCTTATCGGTTTGTTTATAGAAAAGCGTGTCATTTGCCGGTTGAGTTATAATACAAGGCCTACTGGGCAGTAAAGGAGCTCAACATGGATGCCAAGCTTGCAGGTGAAAAGCGGTTACTTCAATTAAATAAGTTAGACAAGTTTCGATTAGGAACCTATGATAGCGCTAAGATATATAAGGAAAAGACTAAGAAATTGCACGATAAGTGAATTGTAAGAAAGGAGTTTGTAGCAGGTGATAAGGTCTTTTTATTCAATTCTAGATTGAAGCTTTTTCCTGGAAAGTTGAGGTCTAGTTGGAGCGGTCCTTTCATTGTTACGATGGTGAGCAAGTACAGATTTGTGGAGGTTCAGAACGAGAAAGGGGAGCGATTTAAGGTTCATGGACACCACCTCAAGCACTACTATGAAAGTGATGTTGTTGGCATGGTTGAGGAAATCCATCTCCAAGACCCATACCCCTATGAGCTATGAGGTAATATGGTCAAGCTAATGACCTTAAACAAGCGCATTGCGGCAGGCAACCCGTAGTTAGTTTAGTTTTAGTAGCTCTTCATTTTCATTTTTTTAGTTTAGTAGGGACTCTACCTAATTTCTTATTTTTTGTGAGGAGAGAGTGAGGTACTAGTGAATTTTCCCCAAGTGTTTTGGGTGTGATTATAGGTACAATTTAGGTGAAAAGGTGAAAAAGGACGAAAAAAAGCACAAAATGCCGCCTGCCCGGACCCCTGCGGGCGAACAGCACATGCTCGAGCGTGTGGCCTTAGGTCCGGACGCGCAGCAGCATTTTGAGGACCTAGTTTTTTTTGCAGGTTTTTGGAGGTACGCGTTTTTTTTTCTTTTTTCTTCTTTTCTTCTTTCTCCCTTTTTTTTCTACGTCCTCCTTTCTTCTATCCTTTTCTTTCTTCTTACTCCTTCTCTCACCTCTGATTTTCTTATCTCCTCTTTCTCTCTCTCTCCAAATCCTCTATTAATCTCTACCTTCACTCTAACTTATCTCTACTATATCTCCCTCATTACTCACCCAAGCTCACTCAAATTTTCATAAAAATTAATGTTTTTCCATTCTCTTTTAGATTCCCACAATAAATCTCGCTTAAAACCACTTTCATCTCATACCCTTTAATTCCTTATCACCTTCACTACTCTTCAATGGCACCTAAGAGACAACGGGTAGGAGCAAGCTCAAGGAACGAACCACAAGGTTTGGGACACGACCCTATGTACGGGTTAGTAGCTTTTGGTTCACAGGAGCAAAAGGTACGATTCAAAAAACCACGTCATGTTACCCCCACCCGTTTCATAGATCATCAATTATTACATCCTTTAGGAGTTCGTGATGAGACTGAGGAGTTGTTTAGATCTATGGGTATACACAATTTTTTTGGTATGGATGCCCCGACCTATCCTAACTTACGAGTTTATGTCGAGTTTTGAAATTGACCGGCCTAACCCCAAGGCACCTATTAGAGGTGTTAGTTTTAGAATGTTCAATGTCGATCGTTATGAAATGATCGAGGATTTTGGGGCCATATTTGGTTTGGCCAGTTCGGGGTGTGCTAGACCCCCAAAAGGCTTTGATGATGTTGCTTGGTGGTTTTCTCTAATGGGTGTGCATTTGACTAACTGGCAACATGCCAAGGCTAACCTGATGCACCAGCCCTCTGCTAGGATTACTCACCGTTTTCTTACAGGGACGATATTTGGTCCGTATGAACAGCACGATGTTCATACCAAAGAGATGTGGTGCCTAGGGAGGCACTTAGTTAAAAATTCATTTCCTTACCGTCTTCATCTTCCTCATATGTTTGCCATGCATTTACATACTCAATGTAAGACTTATACAGGTACAGATCGATTTGGCGAACCAACCACTAACAATATTGTTTTTGGTGGTCTACTGACATTTGTTGGTAGGCACTATAAGGCTAACTTTGAGTATAGTAGGACCCCCGCTGTGGGGTCCCGCTACATGGATGTTCCCTACCTCAGCCAATGTGATTCGCTAGACTTGAGGGACGGGGGGCGTATCAGATGGTACATAGGACCATCCAAGGGAGTTTCTGTTACCCTCCCTAATGCTTCACTGACCGGATTGCTGCCTGTTCAGCAATCCTATCTTATGCCGTTGGATGGCCGTTGTGCAGCTTCTTCTGCAGGTACCTCGGGACATGGCGGGCCGAGCCAGTCCCAGCCGCCACCCCAGCAGCCCCCATAGCAACCACCTATGGACCCTGCCCCATGCACGGTACAAATAAACCAGCTGTAAAACCAGTTCAACAATTTTCAGATCCATCAGCAGCAATTCATGGATCGGTTCACTACTTTGAGCAGGACCACTGTCTTGCCATGTACTCGATCTACGACCACTACATTTGTATCGGCGTAGTGCCCTCTTCTCGCCCTCACCCTTCATGGTATCACTTTAACCCTGGAGAGGGGACCAGTGGAGCAGGTGGAGCAGGAGGAGCAGGTGGTGGTGGTGGTGATGATGATGATGATGATGATGGTGATGACGATAGTGCTAGTGAGGACACTGACACTTTCCTTTAGTCTGACTTAGAGAAGTCCCTTACTTCTTTCAGCATGAGGACATTGCTGAGTCCGGCTTGGGGGAGGTAATTTTATTGCTTTCTTATTTTAGTTTTTATTGCTTTTTAGTGTAGTTTTATTGCTTTCTTAGGATAGTCATATGGTTTGTACTACTTGCTAGAAGTAGGAGTTTACATATGACCAAAAAAAATGTACTGCTTTCATAGTTTAGATTTTTATTCTGTTTTTGGTGGTTAGCTTTAGTTGATTGATTGATTGATTGGTTTGATAAAACTTTGTGAATGGTGACTTCCCTGTGCCCCGCATTTTATTTTAAAAATGTTTTTGATTGATTTGGGAATGTGATGAGTTATGTTTTGGGAATTTCCAACCTTAACTTGAACTTCACTTAGCTTAAAACAATTTCTAATCTTGCCACTATAGCCATGTGTAGAGTAGAGGGTTGAACTATCTTAATGGGAGGATTTGAGCCGCATACATTATTTTATGCTTATTTCTTTTCATGTGTGCTTAGTTCTTGGCGCATGTATGATCCATGTTTTGGCTTTTGACTCTAGTTGCTTGGCTTTGGTGTGTTACATGTCGCGAATGATAAAAGGTATTCATTTCTTTTAGGCGCTTTCATATTTTAGGCATTCCTTCACAAAATTTTCCCTTGATCCTTAATTTGAGCTTTTTACTCTTCATTTGCATTTTAGCAACATTACAACCTTATTTGACCTTGTTCTAATCATTTGATATATGCCCAAGCTTGGCTTGGGGGAGTTGAGGAGTTTTTTTGTTGTTGTTTTGCATTTGTTGGAGGTTTTAGAGGATTGGAAAATTGAGAATGGTTGTTGTTAAAAGTTTAATTATAGGTCTCACATTAAGGCTCTGCATACCAATGCCTAGGCTAGTTTTAATGAAGAATTAAAATGTTATACACCTTTTATTGGCTTAGTTATGTATGTGTGATGATTTTGTCTTTGACATGTCATTAAGAGTCGTAAGCCTAAGTTAAATAAAAATCATGAAAGTTGAAAAAAAAAAGAAAAAAAGAAATGAAAGATGAAAAAAAAAAGAATTGAAAAATGTTGAAAAAGAAAAGCTTGTGATATTTGGAGTAGTTGAAATGTAAGTTTTATGGTGTGATGTGATTCTATGAGAATTTGTTTGATGTTGGAGTTGATGAGGGAGATGTTGATTTTGATTTTTGATTGTTACATGCGTATAGCCCGCATTTACCACCACATTATCCCAAATTCTATCCTACCCATCACCCTAGCCACGTTACAAGCTTATGAAGACCTTTTTGATTAGCATGTTTATGTTTTTAGTCCTTGTGAATTAAGTCAATTGCCAAAGCAAGGGAGTGTTACTTGCATTTCCAGTCGACTTTCATACTAGGATTGAGTGACTACCTTTAAACACTTGCATGAGGTGTGAGATGTGGGTTTGGGTTCTTAAATTTTGCATCCAAACAGTTATTGCATTTGCATTCTTATTTGGGATTAAGGGTGAGCTTCATTATCTATGCTCAATTTTATGTGTGGAGTGACACCGAGTGAGCTACTCTAGTCATCGACTTCTATTTGTGACATGGTTGGCTTATTGATTTTGATCGAAGTGAATGGCAGTCAAGGGATTTTGATGGGTTTGTTGAGGAACTTGCATACTCGGAATTGCTTGAATTAATCTTGTTTTTCAAAGTTAAAGGGGTGAAGTCATTGTTTGCTTAGTTTTTTTCTTGAGGAAAAGCAAAGCTTTGGCTTGGGGGAGTTTGTTAAGTTGATATTTGATATGTATTTTACCCCCAATCCCGATTGATTTTTAGCTCTAATACGGCTCTTTTGAGCCATTTCTACCAACTTTTGCTATTTCGAGTGTTTGTTGTGCTTTTTATTAGATTTTACAAGAATCGATGATTTATTGTTGTTTTCCGAGCCTTTTGAAGCACTTGAAGAAGTTAGTGAAGAGTTGAAGTCATTTGGGAAGCTTAACTGAAGATTAGAAGTGCTAAAACGAAGAATTAAAGAAGTAATTAAGGAAGAACGAGCAAAAACCAAGAAACGAAGCCAAGCAAGCTACCCGCCCGTACCGAGGCCGTGCGCCCGGGTGAGTGCTGCTCACCCCTCCGGGCGGGTGGCTCTAAGGGAGGATTTCCGCGTGTTTTGAAATGTGTTAGGCTTAGTACTTAATGTTTAGTCTCCTAATTTGTCATTTTACGCCTTTTTACTTTTACAAACCCTAGTTTACTCTAAAATTCTCTCTAAGTGTGGAACTTTATTCAATCTTTCAATCAATAATATTCAGGTATTATTTCAATCTAAATTATTGTTCTTAATTAATGTTTATTATTAGTTTTAATTTATGCTCTTAGTTTTATTAGCTTTATGTTTAGATTTAAATTCTTGATTATTGTTGGGTTGTTCAGTTTAATCATGTTTAGGATTTTAATTTTTTTGATTGATTTAGTTTTTGCTCTTTGAATTATGAGTGAGTAGTTTCTTTTCTAGGACTAGGGGATCCATGGATTGATTGATGATGTTTTGCTCATAAATATTAGTTTAGCTATTAATGTACTTGAATTCCTGTTGTCAATTGTTATTGCTTTCAATTAAATACTAGCCAGGTTTAGTTGTTAGTTTGATATTGTTGAAATCGATGCTGAGAGGTAAGATTACCAGAATTAGATCATAAGGACAATAGGCGGAACGAGTCTAAGTGGCGAGAGCCATTAGAGAATTTTCGAAGGAGACTAGATTCGAGAGAATTAGTGGACCTTAATTCAAGGAAATTTGTAATCTAATTAATTATTTGTGTGCAATTCGTTGGTTAAACTGTGGTGAACCGATGTCCTAGGTTTAGTCATTAATGTATTTCCTTAATCAATTTAGCTGTAATTCTAGTTAATTTCTTGATCACTATTGTCACTCAAAGGCCCTTTACACATTATAAAGTTTTTAGAACTAATAGGTTTATTTGCTTCCCTGTGGATTCGACCCCTACTTCCCTAGCTATATTAGTTAGAGTGGTTAGGTTTATTTTCGATAGGTGTGCGATAGCCTCATCAGCTCCCACGTTCATAGAGGATAGGATTTCTCCCCTCTTCTAATTGCTCAAAAATGGTAACCAAAGCATCATAACCAAGTGAGAGTTCACCATTCACAAATAGAAATCTTGCAAATAGACAAATCAGCAAGGCTCGCGACTAATACCTTTTTCGGGCTATTTCAGCAGTTCTGAAGTAATCAATCAATGCCACCAAGTCTGCATTCCTACAATGAACTACTTTTTCCATAACATATGAATCAAGTTTTAAATAATGGTCAGAAATAGGACATAAGTAGTCCTTTGTGTTGGGGAGACATGGCATAACGTCACAGGACAATCCTGCTATACCACCTAACTCTTCAGGCAACGGGGTCACCTCGCTCTCACAAAATATGAAGCTATGGATGTTTGTATTCCAAAACCCAATAGCATCATATATAACATTAATATCGAGTTGACCATACCTCAAGGTCATTAGCGAAGCAAGCTTATAGTCCTTCAGGAGACATTTCTCCTCCGAGTTAAGCGCCGAAAGCCATTCGTCACAAGTAACTTCAAAATTCCTAGCCATGATTACGAGAACACACTAAAGTATTGAAATTTTCTGACAAAAACTCTCAAAAGATCGTCACTTTCGTTCAAATGAAGACAAACAAGGACAATGGAGGGGGTATATATAGCTTCGTATAGAGCATTACATTTCTATATACATTTCTATATACGCTTCATATAGAGAATTACATGAGAAAGCATTTAGAATCTTGGAGAAAGTAATTTTGAATTAAAATTAGAAACATGAGCTTCTTTGTTGGATTCATTCATTCCAAGATTTTTTCAATTATGGTTTTGTTTCAAACAATTACTTAACTCACGAAGATCAATGGGTTAAACTTTCCATATTTACATGAATCACCTAACTTATACGACCTATATATATAAGTGGGCATTTATGTGGAAATTTGCTTCAAAACACTACAATTTGTTGCTAGTACGACCCATTTTCAATTCGTCATCATCATTAGTATATGAGAATCAAGTTCGTTCATGAAGAAAAGCAAATTACACAAAATTCACTATTTTTGTTCATTTTAACTTCATACGAACTATATGCGCTAAAAACTCTAAAATTTCACAAGACATTACAAGAGTTAAATTCGTACCATCCTCAAGTCATAATTGCATTCTGATCAACAACTCAACAAAGTGAATCAAGTTCCATTCCTTCAATCACTCAATATCACACCATTCACTACACTACTTCATACCCTAAACTAACAAGTTGAGTTTTCAGTCAAAACTCACTCGTTTCAGCTCAAACCACATCCTATGTGATGTATTACATTCATAGAAGTAAAGACATGCATCAATTTCGACATTCATGGACAAAATCAAGAAAACCCAATTTTTGGGTTTACTACTTCATGAACAAGCGGTGAAATTGCAAAGATTAAACAAGAAAAAACAACATAAGCTAAGTTTAGACAATTTACATTGTTGGTGAACAAATCCGCACAAAAAATTCGAGCTCCAAGCTTTGAAGAGAGCAATGGAGATTTCGGGGTTTTGGTTTGGGTAGCTCGAAGAAGAAGAAGCAAGTGAATTTGTGTTTGTGTGAGTACATAACACGAGCAAAAGCAACGAACCTCAAGAAAAGCAACAATTTTAAATTAAGCCTACATGGACCAATAAGCAGCTAGGGGCCCCACAACGAGCCCTAGGCGCTGGGGTTGCGCTATGGCGGCCCGCTTGCGCCCGAGCGTCGATGTGGCGATTTTTGTGACCTGTGTGGGGATTTGCACTTGGGGATTTTGTTTTTTGATCTTCGAGCAAAATTTGCTTAACATACTCCGCCTTTCCCCACCGCCATTTATCAAACATCTTCATCAAAATTACCCAAAATGCCCCCGAATGACGAATTAGGTCAAAAGTTACTAAAATTTCCATGAAAGCGAAATAAGTTCAAATGAGTAAGAAGACAACAAATCAACTTTCGACAACATCATCATGTTTCCCTATGGCCGAGCTCTATCTAAGTTGGAAATGTTCAGATCATTAGACTATGAATCTTAATCTCAAACAATCTATCACCAGATGGTAAAAATGCCTTCTTCGGAACCTTCTATACGGTCACCCAACATCTAAAGGAGACCTTTCTTCATCCTCAAGAAACGTAGCACTTTCCAAGGATATATCATCTTGGTGCAGGTAAAACTAATCCTTTTGTTTTGCAGGTACCAAGTACTTTGACTTTCGATTTACATGACTAATTGTCTGCACAAACTTGGTCAAAGTGGGGGTTAACTGTAGACACCTATTTTTGGTCCCGCTTAAGGGCTGATGGTTATCGTGGACCACATCGCGAACATATCCGATTCTTGAAAGTCGAGTGCTTGAAAATAAATAAATAAATATATAAATAAATTAATTAATTAATTAATTAATTAATAGATAAAATCGTAGACGGAAGGGGTTAACCGATGATGAGTTATGATGGTCAAAACACGCTTAAAATAATTTTCTTACTTTCATTTTACTATTTTCATATTTAAATTTTATATTTCATTTTCATTGCATTTTTACTTCATCATTTTCATTTCATTTTTGAAAATAAAATAAACTATTTAAGCGTATGAAAGTAACTAGATTCGACGAACCTTCTAGAAAGGTTTGTTCGATTTATGGCAACTCTATGTTATGGAAGTGTATAAATAGTTTTATGGAATCGAATTTCGTATAATTTCATAATATATTGAAATATTTCGGTTTATGAAAGTAAATATGCGAAATAAGGAAGCATCAGAGATCTTCCGTGTGAAAAAATGAATTAGGGACTTGAGAGCCACAATGCAAGGGAAGGGCCTTGATGCCCAGCTAGCGCCCAGGCTCCCTAATGCCCTGCGCCGCAGCGCTAGGACGCTCAAGTCCCTAATAATGTCCAATTTTCACACCCTCCCCGTCAGCTCTTACGCTCCTCCGGCTCCCTGGCGCTCGCTTACGTCACTTCCAGCACTTTATATACCCCCCTCCTTCAACCTTCATTCTTCATCTTCACAACTTCTCAAATAACACAATCTCTCTACTTCGTTTCTTTCTCTCTCTAACCTACCCTCGGTTTTCGTGCCCTACTTCGGAAAATACGCATTCCATTACACACTTATTATTAATATTATTACTACTTAACTAAATGATACGAATCAAGGTAATAACTTCGAAGGTTTGATAATGGTTTCTAAAAATGATGCAAGTATGGAGGAAACATTAGCTTATGGAGATTCAAGGCTTTTGAGATCTCAAAGACATCATCATGGGTGTGTAAGGTGACACACGAATTTACTTGATCATTTGAAGCAACGGAAAGAATGGCAGAATTAGGGGAATAAGATAGTTTTTGCCTATGAGTTTTCTCCCACTTCAGTTGACAGGGTTTTTCTCATTTGAGGCTTTTATTGTTTTGAGTCTATTGGAATATTATGCATCATATTCTATCGAAAGGTCGAGGAAAATACGATATTGAAGTTTCATGATTAAAAGATCGAATCTTGAAAAGTTTCTTGATGTTTTACACATTTTCTTGAAAAATGCGGAAAAACGAGCAAGGGTGTTTGGCGTGTTTTTGCGTCGATCTTCACGGTTGTTGGGCAACGTGTTTTTTTGAGAATCTTGGGTGGATTTTGCTGGATAATCTTGTTTAGCAATGTTATAGAAAGTTTGTTAGGATATATTTTTTTTTGTTTAGATATAGTTTGTTAGAGTTTGTTAGCAAGATGAGAATGACATGCATTGCTGATGTGGCAATTTTATCTTGTGAGTCATGTGTGTGTGTGGGACGATTTTTCCCTCTATTTGTGCGTGTGTCTTAGCTTATTTTTGTTAGGATTTTATTGATGATTATGCCTATAAATAGTCTCAACATTAGTTTGTAAAATTCAGATTATAGAATTCAATAAACATTATTGTTTAAGTTTTATTTGTTTTCATCAAAACAAACACAAAATACCCGAAGGTGTGAGAATTTTTAGAGTGTGAGGAAAATTCGAGCATTTTAAGAGTTGGTGCTTAGGCTTTAGACTTTTTTTGGGATAATTTTAAGAATTGAGGGCGCATAGATTTAAACAATTCACAAAAATTATTCGACCTAGATCGTTTTTCTTGGTGCTATGCTTTGGAGAAAACCGAACAAGTTTCTATCCTTGTGTGGTTGACGATTTCCTATCAATAATCACATCCAATTTTGGTGGTTTCGCTAAAAGAACATTAATCCTCAAGGTTATTGTATAATCTCATCGTTTAAACAAGTGCAATCATGTCAACTGATGAAGTGAATACTCCTAAGATTACTACTGAAGGATTGCGCAAAGACATAGAGGAGTTGAAGGCTATGTTTGAGGCTACCATGAAGGATTTTGCCGAAAAATTAAAGTCACCTAGCAAATCCAAGTATGGAAGCAAAGGGGAGTCAAGTTCTAGTTCTGATGATGAGCAATCAAGCTCAAGAAGTGGACGCAAACCAAGAAAGAGGTACTCATCAAGTTCTTGCAATAACGAACCTGTGAGTAGGCGCAAAAAGAAGGATAGGCCTAAGGATGATGATCGAAATATTAAGCTAGATATTCCTTAATTCAGTGTAAGTTTTGATCCTGAAAAGTTCTTGGATTGGCTAAGAAGAATTGAACGAATTTTCAAATATAAGGAGTATGATGATTGAATATCATATAAGGTTGTAGAACTGAAGTTAATTGGATTAGCTAGTTTATGGCTTGATGGTATGCAAAGGAAAAGGAGGAAGGACGGGAAGTCTAAGGTATCTAATTGGATGAATCTAAAGAAGGAGATTAGGAGATGTTTTGTTACTCAGGATTACGAGCAAGGTAATTTTTTAAAGACGCATACTTTGAAGCATGATCGAAAATCAGTTCAAGAATATACATCTGAATTCCTCAACTTGATTACCATTTGCGATCTAGAAGGAAAGGAGGATCATCAAGTTACTCGTTATGTTGCAGGTCTAGATGAAAGAAATAGAGAGAAGGTGGAATTACAACCATATTAGACTTTTGATGAGGTTTGCAAGGTTGCATCTTGAGTTTAGAAGCAATTTTCGAAAAAAAAAATAGTCTCTTTTTCGAAACCCTTTGTAAAGAAAGAAGGTGTCGTTGTTCCTTATAAGTAAAATTTCGATTCCACTTCTAAACCTCCTCTGTATATCAAGGATAAAGTCTCTGCTACTAAATCTCCAAACCCTGATCAACGTGCATGCTTCAAGTGCAAGGGTAAAGGTCACATTCAGAAGGATTGTCCACATTCAAGAGCTCATAAAACTCGAAATTAGGCAGATGATGTAGACTTCGAAGAAGGGGAGAATGAACGTCAACAACAAGAAGATGGCATGAGTTATGACACACAGGGAGAGGATATTGAAGAGATTACTCTTGAAGTGGATGGCTAGAGTCTAGTTCTCCGAAGGGTTTTGCAATCCAAAGTTGCGCCACCTACAGAGAACCAGAGAGAAAAGTTTTTTGTCACCAGGTGCAATGTTCTAGGAAGATTGTGTGATCTAATCATTGATTCAGGTAGTTGCGCTAATGTGGCCTCTACTGTATTGATCAAAAAACTGGAGATTCCTACAACTGAACCTCCTCAACCTTAGAAGTTACATTGGCTCAATAACACAAGTGATGTGAAGGTAAATAAACAAGCTCTGGTTAGTTTTAAGATTAGAAATTTCGATGATCAAGTGCTTTGTGATGTATGTCCTATGGATGCGTGCCATATATCGCTTGGAAGACCATGGAAGTATGATAGATTTGTACAGTTTGATGGTAGAACATTTATATACATCATTAGAAAGCAGGCACAAGGAAAACTACTTGCATTGAAACCTTTAGAAGGCTCGAAATTTTCGAAAGATGTGAGCAACAAAAAGGGTGTTTTGTTGATTGATGAGAAGGCTATGGTGCAAGAGGTAAAGAATTGTGAGAATTTCTATGTGTTGATGGATGAAGAAGTGCAAGCGAAAGCATCAAGCATCCCTCATGAATTGCGCCCCTTATTGCACGAATTTCAAGATGTATTTGCTGATAAATTGCCACCAGGGTTGCCGCCCATCAGAGGAATTGAACATCAGATTGACTTGGTTCCTGGAGCTCAGATTCCTAATAAACAAGCTAACAGGTACAGTTTAGAAGAACCTAAGGAGATTCAACGTCAGATTGAAGAGTTAATGGCAAGAGGGTATGTTAGGGAGAGTATGAGTCCATGTGCAGTACCAACACTAATTGTTTCTAAGAAGGATGGATCATGGAGAATGTGCATTGATTCTAGAGCTATGAACAACATCACCATCAAATACAGATTTCCTATTCCTCATTTAGATGGTTTATTAGATGAATTATTTGGCTCACAAGTGTTTACTATGATTGATTTAAGGAGTGCTTATCATCAAATTCGAATGAAAGAGGGTGATGAATGGAAGACAAGATTCAAAACCAAGCTAGGTCTCTATGAATGGTTAGTTATGCCTTTTGTTCTTACTAATGCTCTTGGTACTTTTATGAGATTGATGATTGGATTTCTGAAGCCTTTCATTGGAAAGTTTGTGGTTGTCTATTTGGATGATATAGTGGTGTATAGTGCAAGTTTTGAAGATCATCTGCTGCATCTAAGAGAAGTGTTCGAAACATTGAGGAAGCAGAAGTTTTATGCTAAGCTCGAAAAGTGCTCATTCATGGTAACTAGCGTGACTTTTCGAGGCTACATTGTTTCTAAGGATGGTGTTTCAGTTGGCCCTTCGAAAGTTGAAGCCATCAAAACGTGGCCAGTTCTGAAATTTGTGACTCAGGTACGTGCTTTCCAAGGTTTAGCCTCTTTCTATAGAAGATTTGTGAAGAATTTCTCTTCTGTAGTAGCTCTTATGACCGAGTTTATTAAGAAGAACACAGAGAAGTTTGAATGGACTAAAGATGCGCAAAGGGCATTCGAATTGATGAAGAAGTTACTTTTTCAAGCTTCTATTTTAGCCTTACCAGACTTTTCGAAACCTTTTGAAGTTGAGACAGATGTTAGTGGCGTGGGAATTGGTGCAGTGTTGGTTCAAGGTAAGCGTCCTATAACATATTTCAGTGAGAAATTGAATGGGGCGAGGTTGAACTACTCTGCCTCTGACAAGGAATTCTATGCTATTGTTCGAGCATTGGATCACTGGAGTAATTATCTGCGACCAAGTCAATTTATATTGCATTCGCATCTTAAGGCTCTGAAGTATATCATTGGCCAACATAAAATCAATCCAAGACATGCTATGTGGGTTGAATATTTGCAATCTTTTCACTTTTCATCAAAGTATAAGGAAGGCAAATCTAATGTGGTTGTTGATGCTCTATCAAGGAGGTATGCTTTAATTGGCGTTCTTAATTTCAAATTGCTTGGTTTGGAGTTAATTATACGATATTATGAGCAAGATGGCGATTTTGGTACTATATATTCGCAAATTACGAAGGGGTTAATGGGGTTTTATGTGCTACATGATGGATTCTTATTCAAAGGGAATCTACTTTGCATCCCAAAGTGTAGTATTCGTGAATTGCTCGTCAGAGAGGCACATGGGGATGGAATTGCAGGTCATTCTGGCATTACAAAAACATTGACAATGTTGCAGGAACATTTCTATTGGCCTAGAATGATTGCAGATGTTGAAGAAGTTATCTCACAATGTGTTGCTTGTCAGAAAGCAAAAGCATCCTTCTGTCAGGGATTCTACACACGCCATTGCCAGCGCCAGAAGCCCCGTGGGATGATATTTCTATGGATTTTATAGTTGGTTTGCCTTGAAATGCAAGGCAAAAGGATACTATAATGATTGTGGTTGATAGGTTTTCAAAGATGTCTCATTTCATACCTTGTTACAAGACTGATAATGCTATGAATGTTGCAGAATTGTATTTTCGACACATTGTGAGGTTACATGGGGTGCCAAAAACAATTGTGAGTGAAAGGGACACGAAATTCATGAGTTATTTCTGGAATTCATTGTGGCGTTTTGGAACGAAACTACTCTTCAGTACTTCTTATCATCCACAAAAAGATGGTCAAACTGAGGTCACAAACAGAACACTAGGCGTCCTACTTCATGGGTTGGTAAGCAAGACACAAAAATATTGGAACTTTAAGTTATCTCATGCAGATTTTGCTTATAATCGTTCACCTACATGTGCAACTAAGCATTCACCTTTTGAAGTTGTGTATGGAGTCAATCCAAAGCTACCCATTGATTTCGTGGCTATTCCCAAAGGTGAGCTCGTCCATAAAGATACGTTAGCTAAAACTGAATACATGTCGAAGTTACATGCACATGGTAGAGCAACAATTGAGCATGTGAATAATATCTACAAGAAAAGAGCTAACAAGAACAAAGTTCAACACACATACAAGGAAGGTTATTTAGTATGGTTACATATAAGGAAGGAAAGATTTCCTAATCAAAGAAAAAACAGGCTAATGCCTAGGTGTGATGGACCATTCAGAATCGTGAGTAAGATAGGGGACAATGCATATAAACTCGAATTGCCAAGAGAATATGGTGTTCATGATACATTCAACATTGCTGATTTGTCTCCATATGTTCCTACTGATCAACTTTGCAGTTTGAGGATAAACTGTTTTGAAGAAGAGGAGGATGATACGAGTCAAGGTGATAACTTCGAAGGTTTGATAATGGCTTCTAAAAATGATGCAAGTATGGGGGAAATAATAGCTTATGGAGATTCAAGGCTTTTGGGATCTTCAAACACATCATCATGGGTGTATATGGTGACACACGAATTTAATTGATCATTTGAAGCAAAGGAAGAATGGCGGAATTAGGGAAATAAGTTGGTTTTTCCCTATGAGTTTTCTCTCACTTTAGTTGATAGGGTTTTTCTCATTTCAGGCTTTTATTGTTTTGAGTCTAGTGGAACATTATGCATCATATTCTATTTAGAGTTATAGGAAAATACGTTTTTGAAGGTTTATTGATTAAAAAATGGAATCTTGAAGAGTTTCTTGAAGTTTTACACATTTTCTCTAAAATGCGCAAAAACGAGCAAGGTTGTGTGGCGTGTTTTTGCGTCGATCTTCATGGTAGTTGGGCTACGTGTTTTGCTGAGAATATTGGGTGGATTTTGCTTGATAATCTTGTTTAGCAAGGTCTTAGAAAGTTTGTTTGGATTTTTTTTTTGGTAGGTATAGTTTGTTAGAGTTTGTTAACAAGATGAGGATGACATGCAGTGCTGATGTGGCAATGTTATCTTGTGAGTCATGTGTCTGCATGTGGGACGATTTTTCCCTTTGTTTGTGCGTGTGTCTTAGCTTAGTTTTGTTAGGATTTTGTTGATGATTATGCCTATAAATAGTCTGAACATTATTTTGTAAAATTCAGATTGTAGAATTCAATAAATATTATTGTTTAAGTTTTATTTGTTTTCTACAAACAAACACAAAAAAACCAAGGTGTGAGAATTTTTCGAGTCTTAGGGAAATTCGAGCATTTAGAGAGTTGGTACTTAGGCTTTAGACTCTTGTTAGGATAATTTTAAGAATTGAGGGTGCATAGCTTTAACCAATTCACAAAAATTATTTGACCTAGATCGGTTTTCTTGGTGTTGTGCTTTAGAGAAAACCGAACTAGTTTCCATCTTTGTGTGGTTGGCGATCAATAATCACATGACTAAGGTTCTTCAAGCTTTCAGTTCTAAAGGGTCGTCGATGAATTGCACGAAAGGTAATTCGAATGAGGCCAACAACATCGAAATCATCATCTTGTGTTCTAAAAAGGAGTTAGTTTGCATGAATATGTAGTTTTAATGTTGTATTAGATAATCAACATGTTATAATTTAATTCATGTAATCTTGACTAATTCACGATTCGACCTTAAAATAAAATCAATCTTAATTTGTAACATTTGCTTTAGGTTTTATGTGATCCATGCTAAATGTTTAATGCTTTCAATCACGTAGAATTCATGTTTAGCTTAAAAGACCTAAAAGCATGTTTCAACTAATCGAAGATTATATTCAACTCAATCCTAAAGCGATCAACCATGCATGATAAATTGAAAATTATGTGTGCATTAACTAAAACCCGCCTACCCTTAGTTCCATACGTGTTTGTAGCTCAAAACTGGAAATACGAATTTTATAATTCGATATTATGATTGTGAAATTACACATGAGAACAAGTAGAGGCCGCTATATGCGGGGGGACACTGTGACCTCTGTTCTCCTTACCCTCGTCACCGAATCCAGAGAAATGAGACCTACTTATCCTTTGCTGCCATCTTTTCCCTTGAGTTTTGACCTAATGGGGTTTCTTTAGCTCCCGAAAGGAGGATGGAAGCGACTCGTCTACTTGGGTTTGAAGATTCTAGAATCACACCCTAAGCC
Source organism: Suaeda aralocaspica (assembly GCA_016808085.1). NCBI lineage: Eukaryota > Viridiplantae > Streptophyta > Magnoliopsida > Caryophyllales > Amaranthaceae > Suaeda > Suaeda aralocaspica. The sequence continues at coordinate 1,008,244 of PYUH01000858.1, forward strand.
AAGCATACTCACACTAAACTAACACAACATTCAATGTCCCAAAGAAGGGCACATGGGCCCCTAGATTCTAAGGTCCATAAGCGCCATGACGTAGGGGCTGTGCCTAAATGCCCAACCAGCGCCTAGGCGCTAAAACGGTCTGCGCCACAGTGCTACTGAGCGTCCTGGCTCTCACCTTAAGCGCCCTGGCACAGGTAAGGTGTCCTAGCGCTCACTGCTGTGCGTTATGATGCTCCTCCAACGCCCTAATGCTCGATTATGTCACTTCCAACACAATATATTCCCCCTCCATCGACCTTCATTCAACATCTTATTTATTCACAACAACTCCTTCACTCACACACTCTTTCTCTCTCTAAACTTCTTTCGGTTTTCGTGCCCCACTTCGGAAACAGTGCACTCCACAAAAGGCATAAATTATTATTATTATTATTATTATTATTATTATTATTATTATTATTATTATTATTATTATTATTATTATTATTATTATTATTATTATTATTTCTGAATAAAGATTTTTCAAGCTCTCGATTTTAGCGATTGTCGACGAATTGCACAAAAGGCACTTCGAATGAGTCCAACAACTTCAAAATCATCATATTGAGTTTTACAAAGGAGTTAGTTTTCATGATTACGTGTTTGCAAGGCTTTGTTAGATAATCGAAATGATTATATATAAATTCCTGCAATATTCCTTAATTGATCATTCGACATTAAATTAAAATAAATCTAAAGCCTTGATTTGGGCTCTATGTGAATTCATGCTAAATTAATAATGCTTTCAAATCACATAGAACAAATGTTTAGCTTAAAAGACCTAACAAGCATGTTTCAACTAATTGAAGATCAGCTTAATTTTAAAGTGATCATCCATTCACGATTAATTGGAAATTATGTGTGCATTAACTAAAACCGTGCCTAGCCTTATTTCTATGTGTTTGTAGGTCCAAACTAGAATTATGAATGTAATAATACGATATTATGATTATCAAATTACACATGACAACAAGTAGAGGTCGCTTTCTACTGGGGGGCGGGGGGTGGGGTAGGGGGAAAGTATGGAAATAAGGTGGTGTCCTACCCTCGTCCCAGAATCCACAGATATGAGACCTTCTTATCCTTGGCAGTCATTTTTTCCATTGGTCTCTGATCTACTTGGGTTTTGTTAACTCCCAAAAGGAGGAAGGTGGCAACTTCTGTATCTGGGTTTTGAGCTTCTAGACACACCCACTAAGCCAAGCATACTCACACTATGTAATTAAACTAAATGACATTCGATGTTCGTAAAATGGGCAGTGGGCCCCAAAAGCCCCTGGTCCACAGTTTGGCAACTCTGCTGGGGATAATCCTTTATTTTTAAAGGAGAGTGGACAAAACTCGAAAAGTCTCGTAATTTCATAGTTATGATATTGAATTCTACTTACAAGGCATAAGACAACCAATTCCCATGTGAGGGTCTTGCTTTAGGCTACAAATCTGTTAATGTATGTTCTATACGTGAGACACCCCCGGGGGACCGATGTTAAGGATGGTTAGGTGACCTACCTAAGGTTGTTCCTTAATTGAAGTCCATCCCAACCATAATGTGTGAATCATATAACCTATGTGATTCATAATTAATGTCCCACTTGGACCACCACTATGTTGTGGTGTGGATAGTTGGACACACCCTAGTCATGGTACCTGATGCAAGAAACAATGACAAGATTAACAATGTAATCAATTTGAGCAACAATGACAAGTTTAACAAAGGTGCAATCAACTTCGATGGTTTGGATGTCAATGTCAAAGATGCAACCTTAGGTGAATTAATTGCATATGGGGGTAGAAGCCATATGGGTGCATGAAGGGTAGGGATTTGCGTGAGTACGATCACACACACCTAGGGTGGCACACAAATCAAGGAAGGAATGGTGGATTTTGGGGAACAAGATAGTTTTTCCCTATGGGTTTTGTCCCACTGCATTTGCTAGGGTTTTTCTCATTTTAGACATTGAGTCTTTTATTTTTTGATGAGTCTTAATCATCATTTACAGCCTTAAAGACATGTGAAATGACTTCTTGAAGGTTTCTTGATTGAAAGATTTGATCTTGAAAGGTTTCTTGAAGATTTGAAGCAAAATCTTGAAAATTGCGCAAAAATTGAAGCATAATCTTGGCGGAAATTTTGGCGATCTTTTTAGGGTTTTGGGTTATTTGATTTTTTATGTAATTCTGGTTGCAATTTTATTGATCATCTTGTTTTTTAGGTTGTTAAAAAATTTGTTAGGATATTTTCTTGTTGAGGTAAATTTTTAGAGTTTGTTAGCAAGATAAGATCAAGATGCAATGATGATGTTGCATCCTTATCTTGTGTGTGGGTGTGAGGGACGAATTCCCTTTATTTTGTGCGTGTGTTTTAGGATTTATGTTGATTATTATTCCTATAAATAGTCTCAATGTTAGCTTGTAAAATAATGTTTGAGTTTAATAGAAAAAGTTCATTTGTTTACTCTAAAACAACCGAAAATTTTGGTGAGTTGGTGGTTTTGCCTATATACTTTTGTGTGATTTATTAGTGGCTTTGTGGGTGCTTAGGCTTTAATCAAAGACTAGTTAATCAACCTAAATTTAATATTTTTTGTGGCTTGGCTTTTACAAATTAGAAATTTTAGTTTACCTTTGTGAGTTTTTTAATTCATAAGAAAATTCACATCAAATTTGGTGCTTTTGTTGAGAGAACGTTTAATCTCATGTGCTTGTGAATCTATCAATCACTTTGACCAACATTGCTATGGAAGATGGAGGTGAATGAGTTCCTGCAAATTTTCGAAGGGGATTGTCCTTTGAGCAAGCTAAGGAAATCAAGAAAGACAATGAGATCAGAGAATTATGAACCTTGCTAGAGGTGGTAATGAATTTCGTGTCAGGGAGATCGAAAACTAACAAGAAGAGCCACGAAATTGAGGAATCCAATTCAAGCTCTAGTGATGGAAATTCAGGAAGAAGTCTATAACGGAAATAGGATACAACCTACTTACTGCACTTTCATTGAAGAAGACGATGATATCGTCATTATTATAAGGCCCTTATTACATCTTAAAGACAATAAATTTCAAGTCCTTACTCGAACAAGACGCCTTAGTACTACGCAAAACCAAAGAAACACTCAAGTTACTCCACCACCTCTTCCACCACATGAGGAAAACGTGGTCATCAAGCAACTCAAGAGAACCAAGGGTGATATCAATGTGTGGCAATTACTAGTCTCTTAGGAAAAGCATAGACAAGCTCTACTCAAGGCCTTTTCTGTCACAAATGTGGCCGACAACACTACTCTAGACGGCTTGGTCAATCTTATCATCCACTAGCATCAGAGGCCGTCCATCTCTTTTTCCGATGAAGACCTTCCAACCGAAGGAACGATCCATAACAAAGCTCACTACATCACCATCATAAGTAAACAACTCAATATACATATGACCTTTATTAATAATGGCTCGGCTATCAATGTGTACCCTTTAAAAATAGCTCGAAAGCTCGCATTTTGGAAGAAGTCTGTGCTAGCAATCAAGCCATTCGAGCCAACGATAACCCAAGAAGGGACACTCTGGGGGTTATATGGTTCAACTTGCTCACAGGACCCGTTAAAAAGAAGGTTAGGTTCCAAGTCATGGATATTAAGACTAGCTTCAATCTTCTCCTTGGAAGACCTTGGCTCCATGAACTAGGGACGATTCTATCCACTCTTCATCAAAAGATCAAGTTCATGCTAGAAGGGGTATTAATCACAATTGATGCATCTGCAATAAGGATCAAAGCTACTGATCAACCTATCATCAACATTGAACACGATCACCATGAGGAAGACTTGTGGGGATTCTCCATTCCCACAATTGACTGTGATTCTGTGAAGGTGAGACCACTCCAATTACTAAAGGAAAATCCAAACTGGATGATGTTGATGCGTACGGATTTGGATTGCTCTTCGGAATAAAATGTGTTCCGTCAACCGAACAAGAGGTGCTCATGGCTATGATTACCGAGGCTTTTGATCCAACCGAACTCATCACTCCTATAAATAAAGTGGTTAGAGGATGAAGCAAGACCGTCAAGATTACTACACCGGAAGGGAAGATCATGGACTTCACCATAGGAGAGGGCCTAATGTTCAATGAGTCTGAAAGCGAGTCAGTATCTGAATCTGAGTCTAGTGGTATTCAGATATGTAGTCCTAAGAACGTCGTAGTTACTAATAAGCTTACCAAGGAGTCTGTCCCTGCTGTAGGTTCCTCCACTAAGGCTAGTTTTGATGTCATGCTTAACAAGTTCAAGAATATAACCTCTTTTGCTTACTCTGCTTCTTCTTATTCAATCTCCCCATCACATGATTGCTTTGTTTCATAAATTGAAACTCAAAATGATGATGAAATAATAAAGGATGTACTGGAACATGAAAGCAAAACTCTAATAATCAAGGAAACTGAAAAGATCAACATCTTCGACAATAAAACTCCTAGGGAATTGCAAATTGGTCTCACACTTAATCCTTAAGAAAGGCAGAGCTCATAGCAACTCTCACGGAATTCAAGGATGTATTCGGATGGTTTTATGTTGATATGCCAGGGATTGATCCGGAAATAGCTAAGCACACTATCCCTCTGAACCACGGGGCTAATCCTATCGAACAAAAGCTTAGAAGGATGAAACCAGAAGTCCAATTGAAAATCCGAGAAGAGGTGATTAAACAATTAAAGGCAGGATTCATCAAGGTCGTTCAATATGCTGATTGGGTTACCAAAATTGTTCCTATACCTAAGAAAGATGAAAGAGAAAGAATGTGTGTGGACTTTTCGAACCTGAACAAGGCCAATCCAAAAGATGATATCCCACTACCTCACATTCATGTGCTTGTTGATAATACAACCAACCATACTTTGTTCTCCTTCATGGATTGTTATGCCGGCTACAATCAAATCAAGATGGATTAAAAGGACATGAACAAAACGACCTTCGCTACTCCATGGGGTTTATATTGCTATACAGTCATGTCATTCGGTATAAAGAATGCTTGTGCTACATATCTACATGCTGCAACTACACTTTCTCATGACATGATACATAGGAAGTAGAAGTATACGTGGATGACATGATAGTGAAAACCCAGCAAAGAAGTGAACAAACCCTTACCTTAACAAATTTTTCGAAAGAATCTAAAGGTTCAATATGAGGCTCAATCCAAAAAAATGTAGCTTTGGAGTTACTTACGGAAAACTCCTAGGTCATGTGGTTAGCGCCAGAGGCATTGAAATTGACCCAACAAAAATCAAGGCCATCATTTCTTTAAACCACTGAAGGATGAGAAATAAATTCGAGGATTCTTGGGAAAGCTGCAATACATAAGCAGATTGATTTCCAAGCTTACTATGGTTTGTGTGACTATCTTTAGGAAATTAAAGATAGTTACCCCAAAATAATGGGTTGATGACTGCCAAAAAGCATTTGATAAAATCAAGCAGTATCTCGCGAATCCGCCAATTCTTGTATCGTCAACTCAGGGACATCTTTTGAGACTCTACTTGACCGTTACAAAAACCGCTGTAGGAGCCATGCTGGGATAAGAAATCGAGGGGGAAAAAAATATCATTTACTACTTGAGCAACAAATTGTTACAATACGAAAAAGGTATTGTAGCACCGAAAAACTATGCCTGGCGTTGGTGTAGTCTACCAAGAAATTGAGACATTACTTGTTAACTAACACCGTTGACATAATCATCAAAGGAGATCCATTAAGAGGGGTGATCATGTTGGCCGAATTCGACCTTAAATTCGTGTTACAAAAATCAATAAGAGGGTGTATAGTCTCAGAATTCCTGGTTGATTCTCCAGATGAGCCTCGACGTGAGGATTATGAGTTTCCCGATGAAGAATTGATGATGACTGAAGAAGAAAGCTGGTCCCTGCACTTTGATGGTGCCTCCAATAAACAAGGATGTGGGGTATGTGTGCTATTGGTTTCGCGTAAAGAGGAACATACTCCCATATCTATAAAATTAGTCTTTTGTGTGACCAACAACGTCGCTGAAGACGAAGCCTACATCATGGGGCTTCAGGTTGCTGTAGCTTTAAAAGTCCAAAAGCTAAGGGTTTGTGGAGATTCATCTTTTCTCATCAACCAAATCTCCAGAAGATGGAAACTTAGAAGAGAAAGCCTAGCCTCTTATCAAGCCCATTTGGAGCAAATAGCCTTCCAAATCGTAGAAATCGAGTGCACTTATATTGAAAAGGGAGGACAACCAGTTTGCCGATGCCTTAGCTGTGTTGGCATCGATGGTCCACATCCCAAGATCTTTGACAAAAATGCCTTTGGTGGTTGAAAGAAGAAAAGAACCAGCTCATATTTGCATGGTTGAAGAAGACAATGAGGTGAACGACCTCACAAATGAGGAGCCTTGGTACAATGACATCAAGAACTATATAGAAAATCAACAATACCCTTTTAATGTGTTGAAGAATGAAAAATGAGCTCTAAGGCTCCTAGCCTCCCAATACATCATTCGAGTAGGAGATCTATATAAAAAGCATTACAATGGCTCACACCTTCGATGTATAGACTACAAAGAGGCTCAACGGGTGATGGATCAAATACATGCGGGCATATGTGGAAGTCACATGAACGCTCGAATGTTGGCTTCTAAGATCATCAAAAAGGGGTATTATTGGACTACAATGGAAGATGATTTAATAGCAAACATACTATACACGACATTCAAAAAACATGTATGTAAGGGCGTTTGGGCCCCCAAAGCCCCGGGCCTAAAGTTTGGCGACGTCACTGGAGATATTCCTTTAATCTTAAAGGAGAGTGACAAAAATCAAAAAGTCTCGTAATTTCACAATTATAATATTGAATTCTATTTTCTAGGCATAATGCATGCAATTCCCACGTACGGGAGGGTCTTGCTTTAAGATACACGTCTCTTAAAGTATGTTCTATACTTGAGACACCCCCGGGCGACCGATATTAAGGATGGTTCGGGGATCTGCAGCCTAGGCCGTTTCTTGGTTGAAGTCCATCCCAACCATGAAGCATGAATCATATGACCTATTTGATTCATAATGGGTGTCCCACTTGGATCACCACTAAGTTGTGTTGTGGATAGTTGGACACTCCTTAGTTATGGTACCCCCTTAGACACCCTAAGGCTTACTTCTAGTCGCCTCCTAGAACCTTTGACTAAGATTGTTGGACTTGACCTCATGCATAGGTGTGCTATTACGTGCGATGTGCTACATGATCCTATCTTCCATATAGATATTGTTTGCAGGATTCTAGACTTCTCGTAGCCTTTTCACCTAGAGAGTCGCATGTAGACCAAGGTTGCTTGTCATGTTGACTACAAGTTTATAAAGACTCCCCATAGGTTGCATACCATTCATTTTGTAAAAAGAATCTTCATATTCTTTCAATAACAATATAATAAAAAAAGAGAGAAAAGAATAAGGGGAGATGAAAACCTATGCATCATACATTCATGTAGTGCTAGGAAGCAACCATGATAGCCCTTGGTGTCATAAGAGTCAAGTCATTGAAACAAGTAAAAACAAGAATTCTAAATCTAAACATTAATCTAAACAACCAACATACACTCACTCAGTCACACACACTCAACCACATTAACTCATTCACCGAGCCAATCACTCAACTACACTCACTCACTATCACTTACACACTAACTCACAAAAATTCAGTCCCTCACTCACTTAAACACTAACAGCCACTTGCTCACACAGCCAACTAAACAAACTCAGTGACTCACCCTCTCACATTCACTCACTCATACACACTCAGTCCCTTACACACTTACACAAATCAATCATATCACTCACACTCACAACTACTCACTCACACAACCAATTAAACAAACTCAGTGACTCACCCTCACATATTCACTCACTCAATTATACACACTCAGTCCCTCACACACTTACACACTTAATCACTCACATAGCCAGCCAAACAAACACTAACTCACCGTCACACATTCACTCACTCATATTCAGACATTCACTTAAACACTCAAAGTAAGTCAGTCAATCGCTCACACACTCATTCCTCCTCCCCAACACACACACACACACACACACACACACACACACACACACACACACACACACACACACACACACATACACACAAACACTCGCATACTCACCAAGTGAGCCATAAGTTACTCACTCACCTACTAAGTTCAAACAAAACATATAAGCCACCAATCTCAATTGAGCCAATTTCAAAGAAAAAAGACCTAACAAAATCGCCCGAAAAACGTCCTGAAATCACCCCAAAATCGCCTAAAAAAATCTAACAAATATAAAAGAATAAATCAAAATCAGAATAAAAATAACAATAAAAATCAAAATCTGTTAAATATAAAACATGCGAAATCAGAGTAGATAACAATAAAAAAAAACAAGATTAAATCAACCAATAGTAATGAAAATAAAAACAATTGATCATCAAACAAAATCGCCTAAAATACAATCCAAAAAATCATCACATAATTAGGTTTATCGATTAGCTCACCTTAAATGATTGATCATTAAATGAAATTTTTGACCCATGAATTGAAAGTAAAGTTTTAATGATGAATAATACAAACAAACTTTTCTAATACAACACTTTGAGTTCCTATGAGATTTCACAGGTTCAAAGAGTAAGGAACTTGGAGCAATATTGAAGCATTCCAGAATAGGATCATGAAAAGTTAACAACCACATTCAAAGAGAAGTTCCTACGCAGAATCTTGCAAAGGAACATTTAAGAAAGAAGAGATTTTCCTGAGTAACACATTTACGTAGGAACAAGGTATGATAATTGATTTGTTCCTACAGAAACAAGCGAACAACATCAAGGCATTCCAACGAATTATCTTGCTAAGGAGAAGAGAATTCTTAAGAAGATTATGATGGTAATTTTCACGGATATTTGTAAGTATGTTGAAATCTCGAGTCTAGCTGCAACAATAGTCTAGTTCCTATAGGAACTTGAGTCCGTATTAACTGGAACATTAAGTCTATGAGTCAAAGTTAATTTATCCCACATTTAGGTCTAGGTTAATTTCAGTAAAACGCTGATTAGGATCATTTTTTGAATAAGCCATGATTTTAGGAATAAAATAACAAACTTGCTAATTGTTTGTTAAAAGAATAAAACGGCATCTTTGAATAAGTCATTTAGGGTTTTATTTGTGCTGAAATGGTAGTTTGTCTTAGCTATAATTTAGGAGTCAACATAGTGGGTTAGTGGGGTAAGTTATGGGCTTTGAGTAAGTGGTTAGTGGATGGTTTCACATGTTCTTTGCGTCTAAACTCTCTATAAATACCTAATCACATCATAATACGAAATTGAACACACTAGCACAACACTTATGCATTAAAGAGAGAAAAAATCATAGAGAAGTCGCTAAGTGTTATGTCTAGTTCCAGTGTGTGTTCTTGTCTAGTTTTCGTGTTGTTCCAACGTACAAGAGTCTTGTTTTGAGTTGTAATAGATGAGAAAGTGGGAAGTGTGAGAACAAGAGAACAGTGGAGAGAAAGAGAGAAAGAGAGAACGAGAGTGACAATCGAGAAGTAAGTTCCTGAATTGAAGGAACCTACGGGGCCGGGTAGAGAATTTAGGTTGTAAAGAGTTTTACAGGCCTATTATAAAAGTGGAGTTTTTTTCCTTTAGGCCGAGGAAGTTTTTCTCGTTCAAATATCTCTCTTACTCTTTGTTTCGTTCAAATTTGTTTATGTTCCGCAAACAAGTTCCACACAGCAATTCACCCCCCCCCCCTCTTGCAGTGTTCTAGTAGAAACAACAATTGGTATTAGAGCAGGAGCTCGGGAAATTCAAGCAACCTTGAAGAGGGATCCTGAAAATGAAGAGGAACAACCTGAGGAAGAAATCGCCAACATATGCTTGATAGCAAGAACTGAATGGAATGAGTCTCATGAGGAAATCGACGATAAGTTACCTCTAAACTAAAATCTTCTTAATGTTTTTTTTCAAACAAGAATTAGTTAATCTAGTATTAGAATTTCATAAAAACTGGACTAGTGTGTATAGCGAAAAATCTGAGTATAGAAAGACTCTTAAAATTTGCAGGGAACACAGTGATTGGCTAAGGTTACATAGAACTGAAACTGAGAAAAGATTTTTCAACTTATTAGATCAAAAGGAAAATTTAAAAGTAAACATTGAAAATCTTCAAAAAGAACTTAGTCAAGTCACTATGGAACTAAATTGCTACAAGTTGATTAATATAAATGAGAGTTCCACTGAAGGAACATTAATTGAGTCAGTCATCAAGGAACCTATGAAGAAACTTGAAACTGTTAAAATGGAACTCACTAATTTAAAGAATAAAAAGAAAGATCAACACAAAGTTCCAACTTTAATTCTGAATGCCCAAACAAAAAGGACCGAAGGTCTTCGTTTTGATTATAAAAAGAAAGTGGGAAAGAAGAATAAATACGTGGAACTTCCAAGTAGAAAAGTGTGTCTATTCTGTGGGAACACGGGCCAGTGTTCCAAATGAAACTCCAGTTTAGATGTAAATGCTAGACACGTAAAACATACATGGATAGAAAAATTAAATGATGATGTGTCTATGAAGGAAACCAAGGAAACCTGGGTTCCTACACCTAACATCTAATCTGTATTACAGGTGCTAGCGAGGGGGAACAACACGTTGTACCTCGACAGCGATTGTTCCAAGCACATGATAGGTGACAAATCTAAGTTTCTCTCACTGGTAGCCTACTCAGGGGGAACTGTGACGTTTGGTGATAATAAAAAAGGTAACATAGTTACCTTAGGTAAGGTTGGTAAGACACGTTCCCATGCAATTGATAACGTTTTTCTTGTTGATGGTCTTAAACATAACTTACTTAGCAATTCCCAATTATGTTATAAAGGGAATTCCGTTTGTTTTACTAATTAGCATTGACAAATCATTAACAATCACACTAATCAAGTTATACTTGAAGGAAAACGCAAAGGGAACATGGTATGGATCACAAGTTTTCAGCTCCAACAACACCACAACAAAATGATGTTGTGGAGAGGAGAAATAGAACCTTAGAGGACATGGCAAGAACGATACTCATAGCAAGCGGACTCCCAAGAAACTTCTGGGAAGAAGTAGTGAATACAGCTTGTTACATTATAAATAGAGTCATGATTGGAACCATCACTAACAAAAACCCCTATGAATTATTTAGAGGACAAAAACCTAATGTATCTCACCTTAGAACATTTGGTTGGAAGTGTTTAGTCCATAATAATTGTAAAAGGAACTTAGGGAAATTTGATGAAAGGAGTGATGAAGTTTTGTTCCTAGGGTATGCAACTGATAGTAAGGCTTATAGAGTTTACAACAAGAGAACATTAAATGTCGAGGAAAGTGTATCTATTATTTTTGATGAAACTAGCTATAGTGTAAATAGTGTAGATACTAACGTTTTACAGGAACATGAGGACTTCGAAATCGGGCTGGTTAGAAGAGATTTAGATGAAAAAGATTTAACATCCAACAAGGAAAAAGCAAGAGTTCATGAAGATCAGTTCCACATTGAAAGGCAGAATGAGGCAGTTCTTGAAGGAACACTGGATGGAGTTCCATGCAAAAAGGAACATGACGAAACCACCACTGATCCAAAAGAAGTTCCTGGAGAAACTAGAGAGACAGCAGCTCCTTTCAGAGACTTCCATCCTAAACCTTGGAAACGCAAGAAGTCTTATCCAATTGATCTAATTATTAATGATATTACGAAAGGAACTCAAACCAGATCTCAAGTAAGGAACTTCTGTGCCTTTAATGCATTCTTGTCCATCATGGAGCATCGGAATCATGTAGAAGCACTTGAGGATTTTGATTGGATTCAAGCAATGCAAGATGAGCTAAATCAATTTGAAAGGAACAAGGTTTGGCACCTTGTGCCTCAACCGGAACACAAGAAAGTAATTGGACTAAAATGGGTGTTCAGGAACAAGCTAGATGAGTACGGCACAATCATCAGGAACAAGGCCAGGTTAGTAGTTAAAGGTTATAATCAACAACAAGGAATTTATTTTGAAGAAACTTTTGCTCCAGTTTCAAGGTTAGAAGCTATTAGAATTTTAATTGTTTTTGCTTCTTTTATGGATTTTAAATTGTATCAAATGGATGTTAAATGTGCTTTCTTAAATGGTTTTCTTAATGAAGATGTTTTTGTGGAACAACCTCCTGGTTTTGAAAATCCTAAATTTCCAAACCATGTCTATAAGCCTTACAAGGCTCTTTATGGGTTGAAACAAGCTCCTAGAGCATGGTATGAGAGGTTGCCAAAGTTTCTTTTGGAAAATGGTCTTAAAAGAGAAAAAGTTGATAAAACTTTGTTTATAAAATCAGAAGGAACTGATTTTCTCATTGTTCAAGTTTATGTTGATGATATAATATTTGGTGCTAATAACGAATCCTTGTGTCAAGAATTTACTAATCTTATGAGCAGGGAATTCGAAATGAGCTTAATGGGTGAGTTAAATTTCTTTCTTGGCTTACAAATCAAGCAAACTGAGAAAGGAACTTAAAAACGATCATTTAGAACACCCTATCAGTATCATTTATCCTTTAAACTTAAAAAGTGAGGGTAGAAAATTACTATTCAAAGAATAGTGAATTCATATCATTGGTCCACATAAGCATTTGTACAGTTAAATTAGTAAAGATGTCACATGATCTCACGTTTTTCTGTTCTAAACTCCTTCTTCTCTTTCATTTCTAAACAATCAACATCAACAATCAACAATGACCTTCTATTGTGATGATTTTTCCATTCCTTGCGACCCTTGCATAATCAACATCACCAATCTACTCTCTCAACAATCAACAATCAACAATCAACAATCAGCCAGATAATAGTGAGCTGCAATGTCATAGTAGAAGATGCAATTAGTAAATTAAAGGTTAGCTATATTTTTCGATTTGTTCAATTTTTTATTTGTTCAGTTTTTTCAAATTGCAAGTGTAATTAGGAATGGGGTTATGATTTTGCGCACTGTTCAGTTTTGGGTGACTGCTGGGGTTTCAATATTTTGGGTTTTGATTTCCTAGGGTTTGAATTTGGTTAGGGTATTAATTTCGGTTTATGTTTCAAGCTTGCCATGACAACATGTGGATCTTAGAATTTGGGTGACAGTCAACATGTGCATCTTTGAAATTGGGTTAGGGTTTGTCGAAATTCGGTAAGTTAAGATCTGGATCGTAGATAATTTGGGAATAAGGGTTTCAAGCTAGAATAATTTTGTGGTTAGGGATTAAACCTTGAACATTTTTTTGATTTCTTAATATCTTAATAATTTTGAATATATTTCTTAAATTCGTTTTCTGTTTTGATTTCTTGCTGTTATTTGGGTATATTTTTGGATTTTTTTTGTGATTTAGGTTCGTTGCATTCCACAACGGCTTCTTCCAGCTTCGAATCTTCATCAACAATAATTGATTTGCTTATGATGAGTTTATTCTTTGATTCAAATATCAATGTTAGTATTAATATCAATCTAATAAAGGGGAGTTGTACATGTAGATGCAGAACACGATTCACATTATAAACCATCATTAATTCATAAATTAGTTTATAGATTAGTTTCATTACAAAATATTAATAGGGTTTGATTATGTCTGAGTTTTGAGGTTATCATTATCTTACTTCAGTTTGTGATTTTAGGGGCTTAGTCAAAATTAGTGAATATTAATTGTTGAATGAATGAAGCCTTTAGTGTAGCCTTGGTGAGAGTGTTATTTGCAATTGTTGGCGATTGAATATATTTTGTTGAAGTATCTGGTTCTTTGGAAGTAAAGTATTGTATTCTTTCGATTTTTGTATTGATTTGGTAATACATATATAATATAACTATTGAAAAAAATAAATCTAGACTTATTGGTATATAGTTGGACTTCTAAATCTAAAACATCTAAAATGTAAGGTATTCATTAATCATTGTTTTTTGATTGAGAGTGTAATAGTTCAATGCTTAAGCTGCATAGTATTACATTTTATCGATTGAAAGATGCCATCAAATATTTTTATATAAGGTCAGATCCTTTGAGTTCAGTAGCATGAACCTTTTAGCGTTGCCATTGTGTTTATTGATTAGAATATGTGTTATTACTGGTTGAAAAGTTGTTTTTCAGATTAAGGAAAAAGCTTGAGTGATTTATAGAGCATATTAACATGTAATCGATTGTGGTTGTTTATTGAACGGTTTTACTTGAAGTTTTGTATCTGATGTAATTGCATTTGAAGTATTAATCATTTCAGAATTATTTCGGTTTAATTTTCGCTGATTAGAATATTGAATATGCTTTTGTGTTGTTTCAGGTTAAAATTACAAATGAAAGCTATAGGTGATTATGAGTTTGGTGACACATTCAAGTAGTATATGCATTGGTACAAATACATGGCTTGATATATTATCACTGGTTTTCGAGTGTACTCCAAATTAGTGATGACATCGCCAAGAATGCGTGGCATTTTAATTGTGAAGGCTTGACTCTCTCCAGGTTCAATTTCTTTGATTAACCTCTGAAAATTAAAGTGTTTTTGTACTTTTTTTGGCTTTTTGACTTCCTGATAATTGATTTGGCTGGATTGATTGGTCATTATGATGAATTGATTTCGTAGATTTGTGATTGAAATTCTCGAGAAATACAAAATAAATTATTTGGAGCTTTAATTTGTAATGTGTGGGTTCAAAAGATTGATGTTTTTTGAGGGGTTTTGGCTGATTGATTGTTTGTTTGATTGTTGAAGTTAAGTATATTAGTTGAATTGCATTTTTAGTTTAATTTGTGTAAAGCTACATTTTTAGTATGAGAAGTTTTAACTGATCAGATGCTACTGATTTTTACTTTGTTTTCTTTTTTTTTTTTACCCTTTTTTTGGTGGATGATTTGGTTGTGCAAGCTTAGCCCTCGTGACAGACGAAGGCGGATCAGGGAACTTGGAGGCAGACTATGGAGGTTGTGGATTGAGTGAATATAGCAGAAAAGAGCTTAAACTTTACAAAAGAAGGTATGATTTGATAGATTTCTCCTTTTCTTGTGTTACAACTTATTAGTTTAGCCTTATTTGTGACTTATGAGATGAATACAAAGTGAGAGAGGGAAAGGGGTGGAGTAGGATAGTGAATAATGGAAAGAGGGAGAAAGAGTGAGGAGAGAATAAGAGGGAGAGTGAATGCATTTACGAACCACGTACATGAGGATTAACCTAATAAGCTAGCTAATTATTCTTGTCGAGAAAGAGAGGAGCAGAGGGAGTAGGGAAGGATAAGAAAAGACAAGAGAAGGGATATGATGGAGCAAGAGAGGGAGGTGGTGCAAGAGAAGGAAAAGGAGGATGAGCAAGGGAATTGTGAAGAGTAGAACGTCAACTTTGTGTATTTAGACGCAAGGGAGGTGCACATCGAGTTGAAGAGTAGATCGTCAAGTTTGTGCCTTTTGGAAAGCTCAAAAATTGCCTTGGAAAATTTGATACCAAACTCTACAATTTATAATTTACTTCATCTTATTTTAGGATTTCAATTTCCGTATGTTAGGGTCTTCATTCTGAAATTGTTGTTTCGTTTTTGAATTTTACAGTTTCAACATGGAAGAATTTAGAATTTATGCATTGAGCTTGCTTGAAAACCCTGTTTCTCAATGGTGGAGGTTGGCTAAGTCGAATTGATTTCATCAGGTTTGAATTGCTGAATTTAATTGCATCTAAATTGAATTTCATCTGAGAGTTATAATTGGATTGAAAGAAATTAGGTTGGATAGATTATAATTTGATTGGTATAAATTAGCTTAATTTGACTTGTAAGGGACTCATTTTAAGTGGTTTTGAATTAAATTGAATTTGAATTAAGGTTGGTTTGGTTTTTCATTTGAGTTCAATTGGGGAATTCCATCTTGATCGATTTAGCTACTTATGCTAGCATGTCGGTTCATCTCTCGCTCACAAAATGTCAATCATAAAAACCAATAACATAATTTTATTAGTTACCTTAGTTACGTTCTTCAAACCAATTCATATATCAAATTAAATAACTATAACTCTAAATCTTCATATTTTTGGAAAATCTAGAGCTTCAACAATGAACTGAAACGAAGGATACTTATCATCTTCTTTAATAAAATGTAGAAGTAAAGGTTGAGAAGGAGGGCAACAGTAATGGCGGAAGTTTTCAAACCTCTCACTTCTATAAGTCACTTCCATATCTTTCCTTTTTTGACCAATTACTTAATTAGTAATTTATTTATTTGAGGTTTTCTAAAAAAAATCCCCAAAAACCTAACTCCCAGTGGATATTGATTGTTTGATTTTAGGGTTCACTCTCAAATTTCGTAGACTTTATTTTCGTTGTATTTGAGTTCAAAATTCCAGGTTTATTCCGATTGATCTATTCAATTTAATTTCTTCTCAATTTCTCATAACTTATGCTTAGGATTAGGTTAGCTTAGGGTTTTTGGTTTTGATCAATTTCAGTTCTATTCAGCTTTGGGTTTTCATGAAATTTCATGTTCCAAGGTTTAAATTGATTTTAGGTTTTGATCTACAATAATTTTGAAGATTTAGGGTTGTAGGCTTTTGTTTTTTGAAGGGTTTCCATTTTTTATTATGTATTCAATTTTATGGCTTCCTATTTTACAATTTCAATTTTAATTTGTTTGGTTCAATTTCAATTTCTATTTATAGAAATTTTAGGAAATAATTCCAATTTCAATTTAATTTGTATAAAGTGAAAGAAGAAGATGAAGAATACCATAATAGCAAGATGGATGTTGCTCCACTTTAAGTAGTTTCTTCTTAAGTAGTTTTGGTGCTACTCCATTTTAAGTAGTTTCTTCTTAGAAGGCCTACTATATTACTAATACAATAGCATGTACGATGGATTGATACCTCTATTAGCTCATAACCATGAGTCCATGATTTCACCAGTAGAGTCAAAATGGGTGGAAAGTTTACTGTTAATTTATGAAAGTAATGTTTGATGGCTTTAGCTTTATTTTACATCGATGACGAATAATGGTAACATTAAGGAGCAGGAGCATGATGGTAATTAAAGATATTTAGATTTGTATATTAGCATGTCTATGATTCGAGCTGTCATTGGTTGTCATTACTTTTTCCTTATGGATGGAGATATTGAATTTGCTCTTAGTTATATAGTCTATGTGCTACATGTGTGTTAATTAGTTAAGAGTAGTTGGCTAACTATTTTAGGTTTATTTGGTCATTGATATAATATATTAGAATTCGTACTACAGCATCAATTGTATGCTAAGTGCAAATAGTATTTCCCCTCAAAAAAAGTGCAAATTGTATTCTCATTGATTAAAATATGTGGGTAGGGATGTAGATTAATGCTGAATCTGTTTGGGGGAACTTTGGGCGAATACATCATCGACATTTGTTTGGTTTGCAGAGAAGAACATTGAAACTTTGTATATAATAAAGATCATCCAAATGACGGTTTTGCTTCCATTTTCTAGGCTATTGAACATTTTGTTTAAGGAAATGTTGTCCTTTTATGGATTTTGAAAGTTGATGCATGTTAGATAGTTTTGTAGGCAACTTAATGATCAAATTTTTGCTACAATTGTAACCTTGGTTTGTTGCTACAAATTATGTATGATAGTCTTCTTTACCATTCCATTATTCATTTATTAGCACTGCAAACTATGTCTATAAAAAAAAAAACAATTACAATAGGATACTATTATGCATACAAACATTCATATTGATTTTGGGACACTACTATATTGCCATTCATCGATACTTTGGGGTAGCACTATATTACTATACACGATATATGTAGTATTCCCCTCAGTTTTATTTATTTATTTCAATTTAACTTTTGAATATTTTTATCTCTCACACAAAATATTCAAAAGTTGTATATAAAAAAAACAGAGGTAGAAAAACAAAACCTAATCTTTTAAAACCAAATTACAACCATTTGTACATTACACAAGGATTATATTGAAAAGCACCGACTATGATTCATAAAAAACTGAACATTATAATCACAAACATAACTATTTTGGGGGACCATGCGCGGTGCGCACGGTATCACAACTAGTACAAAAAAAGATACTAATGTATAGCAAATAGTATCGGTTTTTCAAAAATTGATACCAATATACGTTCTATTAATATAGTTTCTACAAAAATGGTACTAATATCTAACCTATTAGTATCGTTTTTAGCAAAAAAGGTACTAATATCTGACCTATTGGTATCGTTTTTAGCAAAAACGGTACTAATATCTGACCTATTGGTATCGTTTTTAAAAAACCGATAATGTCTTACATATTGGTATCGTTTTGACAGATAGGATGCTAATGTCATGCCTATTAGAAAAATACTACCACTTCATCTCCCGTTATTCCCTCAAACTAAAACACTTTCGTCTCCCTTTCTCCCACCTTCCTCTCACCTCTAATTCCCCAAATTCCCTTTCCCTTCCTCCATTCTTTCTCTCATCACGCCACCAAAACAAAACCCCTAACCACCCATCGAACCCCCCATCTCTAGCTTTATCTCTCTATTTACCTCCTCCACTGTCATCTTCACGCGATTCACCGTCGTTTTAATCAAAAGAGGATAATATGATTTTAATCAAGTGAAGCTTCATGATCTTCTTCTCCTCCGTCGTTGTTTTCACCTCCAATGGCGGATTCATCATAGTCAATCTTCAAATCAAACGCTAGAGGTTTGATTTCTACATGTACGTTGAAGGTAAATAGTTAGTTTTTAAGTTTGAATTTGCGATGCATTTTATGTGAATCTTTTTGAATGTTTTCGATTTATCGAAGGTAATTAACCAAGCATTTCGAATGCTGCTTTGTCAAAAATTTTAATGATAAATTTTAACTTTGATTGAGTTAATACTGGTTTCATTACGCAAATTCTATAGGAATTTTAGCTTTTTTGTTCAATTTCTGAATTTATTGTTGATTTATGTGCTGTTTCTGACGATTATGCGTTTTCTATTACTCAAAGGCTATTATTGATTTCATTTGGGTTTTTGTCGATTTTTTAGGGTTTTTAGTTTTTTATTTGTGAATTTTTGAGTCCATAATTGTGATTTCGGTATTGTTCTGATGATACCGATTATTGTAGTTTATTGTTGATTGAGAGTTTTTCTCTTATTCATAGGTTGTTATTGATTGTAAATTGAGTTTTTGTTGTTTAGTTAGGGTTTTTGATTTGATTATAAGGCTGCCATTCACATCAAGGCTAGTGGTGGTTTTGCCTATGATTTTTCCCACTACATTTGCTAGGGTTTTCTCATTTCAGACACTTTTCATTTTAGTTTCATTTTAGTCTTCATTTCTTTTTTTTATCATCATTTTCATCTAAAAATGCATGGAGATTCATTCCTTGAAGGTTTCTTAATTTAAAGATTAAATTTTGAAAGGGTTCTTGAAGATTGTTCTCATTTCAAAAAATGATCATGGATATATGGCGAGATTTCAGACGATTTTCATTGGATTTGGGTGACAATATATTTTCGTGATTTTTGATGTATTTTATGATGATTATATTGTTTTTAAGTTTGTTAGATAGTTTGTTAGGATTAAATCTTAGTTTGTTAAGATTCTAGGTAAGTTGTTAGGATATAGATCTAGTTGTGCAAGTAGATTGTGCAAGTGGATGGGATTGATGATGGGCCCAGATTTCCTAAGGCTATTTTCACGTGAGTCTTGTTAGTTTAGGATTTATATTTTGTTTCGGACATTATTTGACTATGAGTTGGAGAATCGTTCCAAACTTAATCCTAAAAATACCCTTTAGTTTGTTAATAAAAGTAAGAGTTGAATGTTGAGAAAAATCAAAGCGTTGCTTAGTTGGGTGTTTCCCTTAGAGTTTTCACTTTCGCGATTGTGAAATTCGACCACAATCGGTTGCGATCAAGAGTGTTTATCTATCCTTGTTATTTTACTGAGCTAAAACGAAACAAATCCATCTAATTTAGATAGAGAATTGCTTGACTTTCTTTCAACTAAACACAAAATTTTGTACCGTAATTCCTGGCCAAACGAACGTTTTTAAATTATGGGTTCTAATTCCTTTTAAGGGCTTAAAATTCACATCAGTTTTCAATTTTAGTTTGTGAATTTTTGAGTCAATAATTGTGATATAGGTAATGTTGTGATGATTTAAGAGAATGATTATGGTATTTTAGACTTAAAATTTGCTAATTCTTCAGTTTTTTTGCTTGAATTTGCAAATTGGTTAGTTTTTAAGTTTTGAATTTGTGAGTTTTTCTGATGTTATTCTCATTTGTTTGTTTGGACTTTTTCAGTTTTAGTTTTGAATTTGCTAATTTTTCATGGTGATTTGCGACAAACAGGTTAGGTCTTAAATCAATTTTTCCCTTAAATTCTCAAATCAATTTTTTCAGTTGTTCAATTGCTTGTTTGTGTTGTTTTTTTAAGAAATTTTTGTTGTTTCTTCTACTTTATCAAAATGTTCTCAAAAATAGGATGTTTCTATTGGATATCAAAAGGTTCTCAAGAGATGGTAGATATTAAGGATGATTATTAATGCGCTATCGAGTCTGCTCATTCATGCACTTGCTCTGAAGAAGTTAGCTTGATGATGTTGCTTCTGTGTTGCTATGTCTTTATTCAAACTGTTGTGTCTAGAGCTTGCACAAGCATTATATCTTGTAACTAAGATGATGTGCATTATTTAGGGGCTTGATTGCGTAAGAAGGTTGCATGGGAAGTAGTATGGATAGTGGTGTTGCATGGGATATACTCTATAAAACTTAGCTCTGTTGCGTAGAATATACTCTATAACTAGTTTGAGTTGCATGGAATATACTCCATAAAATATAGTAGTTAGCTAATATTATCTAATACTATACGAATGATTATCTAATAGATGGATTTTATATTACTTAGCTAGGATACATTGGTATTAGAATATGATATTATATTATATTATATTATATTATATTATATTTTAATTTTAGTTTTTTTTATTTTTACTTTATATTTATGCTAAGGGCATGGGATGTATGCCTATATATATAGTCTTGTCAGTCCTGCAATAGAAAAAGTTTGTGTGAGATTAAATCTAAAATTCGTAAGTTTGTTCAACCTTGTGAGTGGGTTTGTGTTACCTTGCATGAGTGCTTTTTGTGTTATTGAATTGTGTTTTGGAGTTCACAAAACTCTTAATTGTGTTTTGAGTGTATTATTAATCCCTAAACTATAAAATTTATATATTTAAGCCATCCAACTCAAATCATAAGTGAGTCTTTAGCGGAGATTCACATCAAGTGGTGTGGCTGCTGGTTGATCAACATTAGGTTTTCCTCTTATTCTTTGATACAACATGGGTAACAAAGATCATGATGCTCAAAGATTGGAAGAGTTATTTACTCGTCTTGACAAGGCTGAATAACTCAACGACCGTTATGGGAAATTAATCCTCAACCTCAATGACGAAGCGATTCTCGATGGCGGTTTATGGTATGATTGCCTCCGGTCAAACAGGGTTCGTGAGGGGAAAGACAAGTACTTTCTATTGTATTTTGCAGATAATCAGTTTGTTTTTCTGCTACCTTTGTCAATGCTGAGATTGTATAATACTTGTTACATATGTTGTTAGTACGGAATTACTTTGGGCTTATATGCATACTTGACCTCAAACTCCTCAAAGGAATATGCATAGTATGCTCTTAGTAATTAATTACGTAATGATCTTTTGTAGTACACTCTTAGTAATGATCTCATTTGACAAATGAACTTATATGGTACTATGCTATAAGTGAGTGTTCGATTCAGTTGAATTGTAGGGAAGGAGCTTATATAACTAATCATGGTTTAGAGATGAATATCATCTTGCTTTTACTAGTCTCTTTCTTTGTCTAGTCCATATATATATATTTGTACGTGAACTAATTAATAACAATGCAACAATATTATTACTTGGTGTACATGGGCTTAATATCAAAGGGATCCTTATTTATTACTAGGTTAATGATTAAACATGTTGGACAAATGCTATGCATGTGCAACATTATTTTTGGTCGATATTAATAACAATATAATGCAGCCAAATGTTGTGATGGATAGCCTCTCTGTTCGTGTTCTTGGTTTAGTCCATTAAAAGTTCTTTGATTTTTACAATGAGCTCCATGCATATCTTGCTTCATGTTGAAAAGAAGTAAAATGGTGAATACCCTGCATTGTTTGGTTCTTTTTTAGTGTTGAATGAAATATTGAGGCAACTTCCTGGTGCTCATTAGTGTCACTGATAAGCTGTATATATGCATTTGCGGCTATCATGCTTGTGGGATAGTTGTGACTAATACTACTTTTATTGATCTTGCAGTGCTTACTCAATATCCTTAAGGTCCCTTGACTTTCTTGGTTTTGGTTATATACTTGCTTATTTATGATAAGGAAATGGGTGACAGCCTTTTGTGTTTTTTAGTTGTTTTGCAAGTCTCTTGTAGTTGTGATATTGTAATAATGCCATGTCAAAGAATTGAATTGAATCACAAATTTGTTGACCAACCTTATTGTGGTCCATGCACTAACACTACGAAATTTGCTTCGCAGAGATTGCACCCAGCTGCCAATTATCACACAGCAGCTCGAGCTGTTGGTGGTTATCCTCGATCAGACCGGTTCACCCCCTCAAAAGAGAGAGACACTTGAAAGTGCTCTTCTTGATCGGGCCATTAGTTTGATGGCTGACGTTATTCAAGAAGAACAATTCAATAAGATAAACGCTCACAACATTGCTATGGTTTTTCTGTATTGGAAGATAGTGAGCTTTACCTCCTCTAAACCAACAAAACTTTGATGATTTATGTATATGTAATTGATTTTCTGTATCAAATTGAATAATTTGTTTTATTGTAATGCTGTTATGTAATAATTTAATATAATTAATTTTGTTAAAAGTTAAATATTAATTTTTTAAATAAAACAATGCAATATTACTGTCATTTTCAAGGGAAAACGATACTAATTGTATTTTTTTTTTTATGACAAAAACACCCTATTAGTATCATTTGTTCAGTAAAACAATACCAATAGTCCAGCTATTAGTATCCTTTGTTCAGTAAAACGATACTAATAGCGTTTACTATGAGTAACTGTTGTATTTGTAACCATAAGAAAAGGATACTAATAGGCCTAAACCCATGATACTAATAGGGTGTTTTCCACTAGTGGTTCCTTCTCCTTATCCTCTGTAGTCTTAGAAAATTCTCCAACTTTCACTACCTCTTCAGGTACCCACTGCTTCTTTCCTGAGGCCTCAACCACTTTCTCTTTCCCCTTACCTCCCACATTGCACTCCTCTTTAGATCTCGTTCTCTTCGGAGCAGCCTCAATCTTCAATGGATGAAGCTTTTCGAGTCTTTGCCATACAGGCACCTTCCTAGGACCAAGCCTATCCTTAATAGAAGTGATCTTGGGCTTCTCCTGAACTCTATCCATAGCATACCCATGATATCTCCTTTCGGCTTTACGGGCCTCTCATGATATCTCCTTTCAGCTTTACGGGCCTCTACATGAATAGAAATGGACTCTACATTCATCCAATTTAAGTAATGCTTCGTTACTATTTCACAGCATTCTGGCAGTGGAGTCACAGAAATCTTCATCCTCTTCATCCAATTGTTTTCCCAATTCTTCGCAATACCGAGCAACACTGATTTCTCTTCGGGCCTCATGGTATCATGATCTAAGATTACCTGTTGGATACCAAATTTCCTCATCACTAGAGAAGGGCAGTAGAAGGTCAAAGATGTCAGGCCAGCCACACGAACATAAGGAGTCTCGTCTGTATAGACCATGGTTTTCATTCTCCACCATGAAATGGTCCAACGAATGTTGATCTTCTTATCGGCAAGGGTCAATAACAATTCATGCATAGTAGAGTGCTGATACCGCCGGCGTTGCCCATGAAGTTCCTAAGAGAAAAGGTAGGGATGTTCAATGGAGGCTCCATCAAATTTAGACGATCCATCAGCCACACATGCACTTGAAATATCAGGAATGCAAAATATTTTGAATGTATCATAACTTATCATATATTTGAAATAATACTAATCCTTGCATCTTTCATGTGACTTAGCACTAATTTTTGGTTGCATTATCACCACTTTTTTTCAAAATCTTGAATGGTCCATCACATCTAGGAATCAATTTATTTTTCCTATGATTAGGAAACCATTCCTTCCTGAGATGTAACCAAACCAAATCTCCTTCTTGAAATTTGCGTGGGTTCCTGTGCTTATTGGCTTGCTTCTTATATTGATCATTCACCTGTTCAATCCTTGGTCTGATTTGTGCATGTAATTTCTGCATATATTCAATTTTTTCCAAAGCAGTTTTTTGAACCAACTCACCTTTAGGAACACGGGTGAAATTAATTGGCAATTTAGGATTGACTCCATAAACCACTTCAAAGGGTGAATGTTTGGTTGCATAAGTAGGTGATCTGTTGTAGGCAAACTCAGCATGCGCTAGTTTTAATCCCAATACTTCCGAGTCCTGCTTACTAATCCACGCAACAATACCCCCAATGTCCTATTCGTCACTTCAGTATGCCCATCAGTTTCTAGGTGATAGGAAGTACAAAAAAGTAACTTGGTTCCAACCAGTTTCCACAATGATTTCCAAAAGTAGCTCATGAATTTCGAATCCCTGTCACTGGCAATTGTTTTAGGAATACCATGCAATCGAATTATATCCCTAAAATACAACTCTGCAACATTAACAGTATCATCAGTTTTATTGCAAGGGGTGAAATGTGCCATCTTTGAAAACCTGTCCACCACCACCATAATAGAATCCCTATGGCGAGCTGTTCTATGTAGACCAACAATGAAATCCATTGATACATCTTCCCAGGGACCATCTGGAACTGGCAATGGTATGTATAACCCTTGATGAAAAGTTGCTTTAGCGTTTTGACACATAGCATATTGAGAAATCATAACTTCCACATCCCTAATCATCTTGGGCCAATAAAAATGTTCTTGCAGCATGCTCAATGATTTAGCAATCCCAAAATACCTTGCAAGACCCCTTCCATGCGCCTCTCTGACCAATAATTCCCTGATTGAACAATTAGGCACGCATAGTTGATTCTCTTTAAACAGGAATCCATCATGTAAAATATATGGTCCAACTACTCCACTTCTCAGTTGTTGCATCATAGGACCAAAATCAATATCACCTTCATAATATGTCTTGATATAGTCAAAACCCAAACGCTTGCAATTCAGAACACTAATCAGCACATACCTTCTAAAAAGTGCATCTGCTACCACATTAGATTTGCCATCCTTGTATTTAGATGAAAAATGAAAAGATTAAAGGAATTCAACCCACTTGGCATGTCTAGGGTTTAGTTTCTGCTGACCATTAATCTGCTTCATGATCAGAATGCAGGATGAAGTGATTAGGCCTCAAATAATGACTCCAATGATCTAGAGCACTAACAATGGCATAAAACTCTTTATCATAGGTGGAATAATTTAATATGGCCCCATTCAATTTTTCGCTGAAATAAGCAATTGTCTTTTACCCTACACCAGAACTGCTCCAATCCCTACATTGTTTGCATCTGTTTCAACTTCAAAAGGCTTTGTCAAATCAGGCAATGGAAGAATAGGTGTGTGGCATAACATATCCTTGATTTTTTCGAATGCAATCTGCGCCTCCTTTGTCCATTCAAATTTCTTATCCTTTTTAATGCATTCAGTCATATGAGCAACAATGGATGAGAAATTTTTGACAAATCTTCTGTAGAAAGAAGCCAAACCATGGAAAGATCGTACTTTAGTCACGTTTGTGGGTGTTGGCCATGACTTTATTGCGTCAACTTTGGATTGATCAACTGAAACCCCATCTTTTGACACCACATAACCCAAAAACGTCACACTTTGCACCATAAATAACACTTCTCCAATTTTCCGTACAGTTTTTTTTTTTTCCCTCAAAGTCTCAAAAACTTGTCTTAGATGCTGCAGATGATCTCCATTATTTCTGCTATAAACCATTATATCATCTAAGTATACAACAATAAACTTACCCAAATACGGATTCAAAATTTCGTTCAAAAGTCTCATAAACGTTCTAGGGGCGTTGGTGATTCCAAAAGGCATGACTAACCACTCATAGAGACCTAATATAGTTTTGAAAGCTGTTTTCCATTCATCCCCTTCTCTCATGCAAATCTGATGGTACCCACTTCTCAAATCAATCTTTGAAAACACCTGGAGCCATATAGCTCGTCCAAAAGATCGTCTAGTCTAGGAATTGGGAATCTGTACTTGATTGTGATGTTGTTTACATCCATAGAATCAATGCACATGCGCCAAGATCCGTCTTTTTTTGGAACAATCAGTGTTGGTACAGCACAAGGACTCATGCTCTCCCTCACGTATCCTCTGTGCATTAACTCTTCAATCTGCCTTTGTTTTTCCTTAGTCTCATCAGGATTGCATCTATATGCTGGTTTATTAGGAATCTGAGCACTTGGTATTAAGTCAATCTGGTGTTCAATGCCCCTATTGGGAGGCAAACCTGGTGGTAAGTCATCTGAAAATGCATATTGAAATTCCTTCAATAGTGGTTTAAGAATTTTAGGGATTGCAGATGTTTCAACTCTCACATCTTTGGCCATCAACAGGAATACTTGCTGGCAATCAGTCAATTCCTTCTCCAACTCCTTAGAATTAGTCAAAAACACTCCCTTTTTATTCTCCACATTCAATTGCTTCTTGTTTTGTGCCACTTTTAGAGGTTTCAAAGCAATTGGCTTGTCAGTTTCCTGTTTCCTGATGATGTAGAGATTGGCTCTTTCATCATACTTCACAAATCGATCATATTGCCAGGGTCTACCAAGCAATATATGACAAGCATCCATTGGGCAGACATCAGACATCACAGAATCCTCAAATTGACCAATTGTGAAATTGATCAGGGCTTGCTTTGTTACCTTCACATCACTGGTATTGCTTAACCAATGTAACATGTAAGGTTGTGGATGATTTTATGTGGGGTTATTAAATTTCTAAATCAGTAGGGTAGAGACCACATTAGTAGAGCTGCCACTGTCAATTATCACATCACAGAACCTGCCCTATACATTACACCTGGTCACGAAAATTTTGTCCCTCTGCTTCTCTTCAATTGGCGCATGTTTAGACTGAAGAACCCTCCTAAGGACCAATGCCTGACCCTGTGTTTCTGCCTCTACTTCTTCCATATCATTGCTCCTTTTTTCTTCCTGGCAATCAATATTTTCGTCCCCCCCCCTTCTTCAAGAAGAATATCTAAGTAGGCATCTTCGATTTCCTTTGCTTCCCTGACAGTGATTACCCTAGAGTTTGGGCAATTTCTTTGTAGGTGTCCTAATCCCTTACACTTAAAACACTTCCTTTTGTCTTCAGGCATTGTCAGTGGTTTGATTGGAGTGGCTGCCCTTTTAACATTGTCGAATTTAGGTTTAGCACTAGCTGGTTGGGAATACACCACTTCTTTCTTGGATTCATAGGATTTAAAGAATGCTTTTGGCTTCTTTGAGTTCCCATGTTTTTCCACCCTGAGTGCCACTTTGCAGATCTCATCAAACGTCCAGTAGGGTTGCAATTCCACTTTTTCCCTAATGGATTCATCCAGCCCTGCCACAAACCGAAGAATTTTGTGATCTTCCTTCTCTTCTAGGTCACACAATATCATCAACTTTTCGAAAGCATTGATATAATCCTCAACACTTTTCTGTCCTTGTTTCAGGGTATGCATCTTTAGGAATTTGTTCTGCTCATACTTGATGTGTAAACAAATAGGTAAACTTGTTCACAATGGATTAAGAATGCGAGTAATATTTTTAGATCACAGAAGGAATAATATTTTGGGAGTAATCAAGAAAGTTTAGGGGAACTCTCACCCTTAACTTGAGGATATAACAAGGAGGAACTCTCACTCACTTGTTTGGGCGTAGTAGTGTTTAGGGAACTCTCAACCTAGACGACAACTACAAGTTTAGCTTTAGGAACTCTCACTAAAACTACACTCCTTCAAATTTGAGACACTCTCGAATTTGGGCAAATAACTTCAACTTACACAAGTCAAAATTAACAAACAAACTTAAAAGTTTAGGCAATATTCTGATCTGTCCCTCATTCCTAATTTGCACACTATTTATAGCCTTAGTACATCATCTACTTGCATCTTTACTTAGTNCTTTACTTAGCTAAAATAAACAACAATTCAGTAATTGTAAAACTGAAATAAAGGGCAGATTAATTGGCTCATAACCGTCCAAATTAATTCCCCATTACAACTGAATATTTTCCTAATTAAGAGAGCTTAAAATAAGGAAAGACTAATTCAAAATGTCCAGCAATTAACTCCCAAAACGTTGCACAAAGCTGTCAAGATTTCTTCCTTCAAAACTGCTCAAATTTGACATTCAATTATTCCTTGATTTATGCCTTGTAATAGCCACGAATTGACCCCTCATTCAAGCCTCTTTATTCAGCAAATAAACCTGATTTAAACAGCTCATAACTCCCCTTTAAAAGAGTTTAAAAACCTGCTTAAAATTCATCATTCAATCAGCCCTTGATTTACGCTTGTAACTTCTCAAAATTAATTCCCACTTTAAGCTACTTTATTCAACCAATAAATCAGTAGAAAACACCTAAAATAAACCGTCCAAAGAGTTTAAAATGCAGCTTGAAACTCTCCTTGAAACACGCCTCAAAACAGCCATGCATTAATCCTTAAAACGGCTAAAATTTAACTCCCCAATCTGATTGGAATTACTCCATATAACTGTCCATTTTCACGTGAATAAGGTAGGAATAATTCATGCTAATTATCTCCATCTTCAAAGTAATTGGTTACACTTAGCAAGGTGCACCCACTTGCGGACTTACTCGGACCATGCACATCAAACTCCATAGGAGTAACCTCGAACAAGGACTTAGACAAAATTAACTCCCTTGCATGGACTTGGTAACCTGAATTATACGTACCTTGGCCATCTTGGTCATCCTCCCCTTCTTCAAAAGGAATTGTCCTCAATTCTTCATCATCATAGTATGGTGCAAGATCTCCCACATTGAACGTGCTTGAAACTCCATACTTGCCTCTCAAATCAACCTTGTAGGCATTGTCATTAACCTTTTCCACCACCTCAAATGGACCCTCTACCCTTGGCATGAGTTTGTTCTTANTTTGTTCTTCCTTTGATTGGGAAACCTCTCCTTCCTCATGTAGATCCACACCAAGTCACCAACTTCAAAGCTTCTCACGTTCTTGACCCTTTTGTTGGCTTGCTTCTTGTAGACTTCATTAGCTTTCTCAATGTTCTTTCTCACCTCTTTATGGATTTTGATCATGAACTCGGCTTGCTCTTTGGCACTTCCATGCACGAACTTGTCTTGTGGTAGTGCAATGAGATCAATTGGAACATAGGGATTAGAACCATTGACCACTTCAAAAGGAGAGTATTTTGTAGTAGTACTAGGAGTCCTATTATAAGCAAACTCGGCATGAGCTAGCTTGATATCCCAATCTTTGGTGCTCTTACTAACCAAGGTCCTAAGCAAAGAACCTAGCACTCTATTCACCACCTCGGTTTGACCATCTGTTTGTGGGTGATGTGAAGTAGAAAATAGCAACTTGGTTCCCATTAAGCGCCACAAAGACTTCCAAAAATGACTTAGAAACTTTGTGTCTCGATCAGAAACAATGGTGCGTGGAACCCCATGGAAACGCACTATCTCATCAAAGTATAACTTGGCCACCTTCATAGCATCTTCCGTTTTGTGACAAGGAATAAAGTGAGCCATCTTTGAAAAACGATCAACCACCACCATTATTGAGTCCTTACCCCTTTGAGTTCTAGGTAAAGCCACAATAAAATCCATGCTTATGTCCTCCCAAGGTCTCTCTGGAATCGGCAATGGTTTGTAAAGACCCTTGTGAAACACCATCTTTGCCCTTTGACAAGTAGAGCAACGAGCTACAACATGGTGGACAGTAGACAACATGTTAGGCCAATAAAAGTGAGCTTGAAGAAGCTCCATAGTCTTTTGAACTCCAAAATGACCAGCTAGACCACCTCCATGTGCCTCATGAATCAATAAGCTTCGAATTGGGCACTTAGGAATGCATAATCTATTTCCCTTGAAAAGAAAATCATTTTGTAAGGAAAATAAATCATAAACTCCATTCACGCATTTCTCCAAGATAGCCTTGAAATCATCATCTTCCTTGTAGTATTCTTTGATCAATTCGAACCCAAGGATCTTAGCTTCAACAACTCCAAGTAAAGTATGCCTCCTAGATAAGGCATCCGCAACAACATTTGCCCTTCCACTCTTGTATTTGGATGAAAAGTTAAATGTTTGCAAGAACTCCACCCACTTAGCATGCCTTGAATTCAACTTCTTTTGGCCATGTATGAATCTCAAAGACTCATGATCAGAATGTAATATGAATGGTTGTGGCCTCAAATAATGTGACCAATGATCCAAAGCCCTCACCATTGCATAGAACTCCTTGTCATAGGTGGAATAATTTAGCTTGCCTTAGCTCAATTTCTCACTAAAGTACGCAATTGGACGCCCCTCTTAAATCAACACGGCACCAATTCCCCTCCCACTTGCATCACATTCAACTTCAAATGGCTTTGAGAAATCTGGAAGTGCTAGGATTGGTGTGTTGCACATCTTCTCCTTGACCTCTTCAAATGTCTTTTGAGCTTGAGGAGTCCACTCAAATGAACCCTTCTTTGTGCACTCGGCTATGNGCACTCGGTTATAGGAGCCATGAGAGTGCTAAAATTGCGAATGAACCTCCTATAAAAGGAAGCTAATCCATGGAATGAGCGCACCTCCGTGAGTGTCTTGGGACTAGGCCATGATTGAATAGCCTCAATCTTGCTAGGATCAACTTTCACGCCTTCACCTGAAATAATGTAACCAAGAAAAGTGACCTCATATAGCATAAAATTACATTTTTCAAGTTTTCCATACAATTTTTGCTTTCTTAATACAGTGAAAACTTCAAATAAATGTTTCAAATGTTCATCCCCATTCTTGCTATAAATGAGAATGTCATCAAGGTACACCACCACGAACTTGCCAAGGAAAGGCCTCAACACCTCGTTCATTAACCTCATGAAAGTGCTAGGAGCATTGGTGAGCCCAAATGGCATGACAAGCCACTCATACAAACCGTGCTTAGTCTTGAAAGCAGTCTTCCATTCATCCCCTTCTCTCATTCGAATTTGATGGTAGCCACTCCTCAAATCAACTTTGGAGAAGACATTAGAACCACTCAATTCATCAAGCATGTCATCAAGCTTTGGGATAGAAAACCTGTACTTGATAGTAATGTTATTAACAGCCCTACTATCAATACACATACGCCATGTACCATCCTTTTTAGGAACCAAAAGAGCAGGAACAGCACAAGGACTCATAGACTCACGCACATACCCCATACTCATCAACTCCTCTATTTGACATTGTAACTCCTTAGTTTCCAAAGGATTACACCTATATGCAGGTTTGTTAGGCAAAGGAGCACCAGGAATGAGATCAATTTGATGCTCAATCCCCCTCAAAGGTGGTAACCCAATAGGTAACTCATCCAGAAAAACATCCTTTAAGTCCTTAATTAATTTAGCCAATTTGGGGTTTTGACTAACAAAATTTTCGTGGACTTCTTTAGAGTACAACAAGTATAACTCATCCTCACCATCAATCTCCCTTTCAAATTCCTTAAGAGTAAGTAATGACACTTCCTTAGATTGTTTTGGATTTTGAGACAAACGTGGGGGTGGTAAGGGGTGCAATTTTTTTTGTTTCCCATGGTGAGTTATAGTGTAAGTGTTATGGTACCCATCATGTTGAGATTTACGATCAGTTTGCCAAGGTCTACCAAGCAAAATATGACAAGCATCCATAGACACAACATCACACAATTGAGTATCATGATAAGACCCAATGGAAAAACTAACCATGCATTGTTTTCTAACCCCCGTGCTAGAATTAGAGTCTAACCAGCTCAATTTATAAGGGTGTGGGTGATTTTTAGTCGTAAGTCCAAGTCTAGTAACCAAATTTTTTTAAACCGTGTTGGCCTCACTACCACCATCAACAATCAAATCACATACCTCGCCTTTAATCTTGCACTTGGTGATGAAGATATGTTGCCTTTGTGGTGCTAAGGGCTCCTCAATATGAGCTTGCAACGCCTTTCTTACAACCAGATTTTGTTTGGCCTCTTCTTCTGGAAAACATTGATCTTCCTCCTCGTCTTCTTCAGTAAGATTCACATCCTCTACTTCTTCAATCTCGAAATCTTCCCAATTCACAGTTTGATTGGCAATAAGCTTCACCTCTTGCATGGTCAATACCCTTGAATTAGGACAATCCTTCTTGAAGTGACCCCTTCCTCCACATTTGTAACAAAAAATGTCACTTAGCTTGAAATCATTCTTGTCTTTCTTAGGTGGGTCATTGTTTTTGACAAGAGAAGAACCATCCTTGATAGGGAAGGTTGGTTTTCGTGCCACTTGAGGAATGTAGGTAGACTTCTTTTTCTTCCTCTTTGAATCAAATTTTACCACAAGTTTGCAAGCTTCAACAAAGGTTAAATTGGTGTAACCTTCCAGCCTTTCTTGCAACTCTTGGTCCAAGCCAGCCACAAAACGCCCCATTTTGAGTTCTTCATTCTCCGTTACTTCACACACAATTGCAAGTCTATCAAACTCCTTGATGTAGTCCTCAACAGGATCACCATTTTGTTGTAAAGTGCTCCACTTCACATATTGGCTTTGTTTGTAATTGTGAGGAATAAAACGATCCCTCATTCTTTTCTTTAGTTTGCTCCAAGTAGAGATGGAAGCTTTTCCCCTAAGGGTACGCCCCCTTTGTTCTCCTTGCAACCAACTATCACCATAGCCTTTCAATTTGACTTTGGCAATTTTATATCTCTGCTCCTCTTCTTGAATATCCTTGTACTCAAAGTATCTCTCCAAGGATTTCTCCCACTCCAAGTATTTCTCTGGATCAAGGGTGCCATCAAAAGCAGGAATGTCCACCTTGAGACTTCAATCTTCCCTCCTAGGTGGAGGATCTTCACCATGATCTCTTCTATCTTGTTCGTTCATGAGCCTTGCCATTAAGGCAGCAAGGTTCCCTTGTAGATTGGCATTTGTTTCGGCCAACCTCTCTTGACTAGCAATGGATCGATTTAGAGCATCCAAAGCCACCTTCAAGTCTTGATTCTCTCCCATGGTATGTAGGTATTCGTCCCCTTTAGAAGAATTTTAGAAAACTCCCCCCCTACCTGACGCGCTAAATGATGTGTAAACAAATAGGTAAACTTGTTCACAATGGATTAAGAATGCGAGTAATATTTTTAGATCACAGAAGGAATAATATTTTGGAGTAATCAAGAAAGTCTAGGGGAACTCTCACCCTTAACTTGAGGATATAACAAGGAGGAACTCTCACTCACTTGTTTGGGCGTAGTAGTGTTTAGGGAACTCTCAACCTAGACGACAACTACAAGTTTAGCTTTAGGAACTCACACTAAAACTACACTCCTTCAAATTTGAGACACTCTCGAATTTGGGCAAATAACTTCAACTTACACAAGTAAAAATTAACAAACAAACTTAAAAGTTTAGGCAATATTCTGAACTGTCCTTCATTCATAATTTGCACACTATTTATAGCCTTAGTACATCATCTACTTGCATCTTTACTTAGCTAAAATAAACAACAATTCAGCAATTGTAAAACTGAAATAAAGGGCAGATTAATTGGCTCATAACCGTCCAAATTAATTCCCCATTACAACTGAATATTTTCCTAATTAAGAGAGCTTAAAATAAGGAAAGAATAATTCAAAATGTCCAGCAATTAACTCCCAAAACGTTGCACAAAGCTGTCCAGATTTCTTCCTTCAAAACTGCTCAAATTTGTCATTCAATTATTCCTTGATTTATGCCTTGTAACAGCCACGAATTGACCCCTCATTCAAGCCTCTTTATTCAGCAAATAAACCTGATTTAAACAGCTCATAACTCCCCTTTAAAAGAGTTTAAAAACCTGCTTAAAATTCATCATTCAATCAGCCCTTGATTTACGCTTGTAACTTCTCAAAATTAATTCCCACTTTAAGCTACTTTATTCAACCAATAAATCAGTAGAAAACACCTAAAATAAACCGTCCAAAGAGTTTAAAATGCAGCTTGAAACTCTCCTTGAAACACGCCTCAAAATAGCCATGCATTAATCCTTAAAACGGCTAAAATTTAACTCCCCAATCTGATTGGAATTACTCCATATAATTGTCCATTTTCATGTGAATAAGGTAGGAATAATTCATGCTAATTATCTCCATCTTTAAAGTAATTGGTTACACTTAGCAAGGTGCACCCACTTGCGGACTTACTCGGACCATGCACATCAAACTCCATAGGAGTAACCTCGAACAAGGACTTAGACAAAATTAACTCCCTTGCATGGACTGTGTAACCTGAATTATACGTACCTTGGCCATCTTGGTCAATACTCATATGGTACATAATTTTTTTCTCAATTCTCTCTTCAATATGCGCCATGAACACATTTTCGATCTTCCTTCCTTTTTGCGTTTTCTTTGTAATCCTTCATACCACAAGGAAGCGGAAGATGTTAGTTTTAATTCTGCCACCCTGAAGGCCTTATGATCATCATACTCCTTATAATTGAAGACCCTTTCGGTTCTCCTTAGCCAATCAAGGAAATTTTCTGGATCTAAACTGTCGTTGAACTTAGGGATGTCCAACTTTAAACTACGATCATCATCCTTTTGTTTGTCATGCCTCTTATGCCTATTTCGGTCATCTTCTTCACTGGAACTCGTGTCATAGTCACGCTTAGGCTAGCGTGCACTCCTGCTTGTATTTTCATCACTAGAACTTGATTCAATTTCATCAATGGCGTGATTTTTCTTTTTTTTTTTTTTCGAACATCCTGAC
This sequence comes from Suaeda aralocaspica, assembly GCA_016808085.1. Lineage (NCBI taxonomy): Eukaryota > Viridiplantae > Streptophyta > Magnoliopsida > Caryophyllales > Amaranthaceae > Suaeda > Suaeda aralocaspica. The sequence continues at coordinate 1,043,340 of PYUH01000858.1, forward strand.
ACAAAATTCATCACTCCTTCTACCATGGTGCGCAATTCTCTAATTTCGTTGTCCCTTCTGATTTCCCTGGCTTGTTCTAAGGACAATCCTCTTTCAAAAACTTCGTCACCACCACTTGCCATGGCAATGTTGTTTCAAGTGTTTTGATTAATTGATGAGAACTTGAGTATAAAAGACCTCTGAATGAAAGCACCAAATTTGATGTGAATTTTCGTGTAAACAAAAACACACAAGGGAATAGACTAAAATTTCGAACCTATAAACACAAAGTCACCAAGATTCTCAATTTTAGGATGATCAATTATTCCTTTGTTTAAAGCCTAAGAACCCTCAAAGCTACTAATTAAATCTGTGCAGGAGTATAAAGAACATAATCACCAACTCTTAGAATTTCGGATTTTTGTTTTCAAGTACACAAACAAACTTTTTATTCAACTTCAAAATTAATTAATTACAAACTAATGTAGAGATTATTTATAGGTAAAATCATCAACAAAATCCTAGCTAAAATCAATTAAAATACACGCCTAAAACTAGGGGAATTCGTCCCTTACAAACACACAAGATAAAGATAAGCATGCCACCTCATCATGCAACTTGCACTTGATCTTATCTTGTCTAACAAACTCTAACTAACTAAAAAATCAAGAACATATCCTAACATACTTCCTAAAAACCTAAGAAAAAAGATAATTAACAAATTACTACCAGAATTACATAAAAAAACAAAGAACCCAAAATCAAGAAAATCGTCCCAAATTTCTGCCAATAATTTGCGCAATTTCAAGATTTTGTGTCAAATCTTCAAAAAACCTTTCAAGATCCAATCTTTTAATCAAGAAACCTTCAAGAATTCATTTCCCATATCTTTAAGGCAGTAAATGAAGTTCAAGACTCACCAAGAAATAAAAGACTCATTGCCAAAAATGAGAAAAACCCTAGCTAATGCAATTGGAAAAAACTCATGGGCAAAAACCATCTTGTTCCCCAAATCCACCATTCTTTGCGTTGATTTGCGTGCCATATTATTGACATGTGACCATGCACACACAAACCCCTACCCTTGATGCACCTATATGGTTGATATTTCCACAAGCAACTATTTCAGCTATGGTTGCATCCCTGGCATGGGCATCCTCACCTGCGAAGTTGATTGCACCATTACCAACCTTGTCACTTATATTTAATACTTGATCACTTTTGTCATTGTCACTGGTGCTTGCATCATGCATCAAGATTAAGATAACGCTTGAAAAAAGGACAAAAGTAATCTTTGGTAGTTGGAGGACAAGGCAAACCGTGACATGACAATTCTGCTATTCCACCTAATTCTTCAGGCAATGGGGTCACCTCTCTCTTGCGAAATATGAAGATATGGGTGTTTGAATTCAAAAATCCATCAGCAACATATATAATATTAATGTCGAGTTGAGCATACCTCAAGGTGCTCAGCGAGGAAAGCTTATAGTCCTTTCCTGCGGATTAAGCGATGAGAGCCATTCATCACAAGCAATTTCAAAACCCCTAGCCATCATTGCAAGACCACACTAAAAATATTGAAATTTTCGAACAGAACCGCTAAAAGATCGTCACTTAAGTTCGAATGAAGACGAGCAAGCATAGAATGAGGGGTATAAAGCAATGAAGTTGTCATAAATAAGAAAAGACGAGCATCGCAGCGTCGGGTGAGCGCCAAAACGCCGGACGAGCTTCCAAGCGCAGGTTAGGCGCCCTAGAGCTTGCCTGGCGCAAGCTCCCAATCTCTAGTTTCCTATTTTGAATTCACACGTTTTGCCTCAATATTTATGCACATCTTTCTCGATTTTCGTGTCCCATTCACTTGTTTACAGTCCGAGCCCTTTTAGTTACCATTTCCCTTTTTTGTTTTTATTTTTTCGGGGGCAAAGTCGGTACCGTCCCTTGAGTCGAGTCAAAGTCGAAGTCAAAAGTCAATAGTCGAAAAATTGAGCAATCAAACGAGTCAAATAAAAAACCCGAGTCAAATATGTGCAAAACTAAACTTAAATATATACAAAATCATGTTTGTAAAAAAATACATTTAGGCATGCATACACCAAACAAGAAACTAGATTCCTAAGTTGCAAGGCCTTGGCTCGTTGATGGAACATTTGTTGCAGTAAAACCGAGCGACAAGTACATCTCCGAAAGACTCGGGATATCACCGGATCCTCCTGGAAGAGACAAATCCAAATTAAACTGCTAAAAGAAAAGACAATCTTGAACAGGCTAACAGACACAAGAAATTAGACTTGGGAATACCAGTAGTTCTCGCCACAGTGGACAAACTACTAGGAGCAGAATATGGCATAAATTCCTAGACTTGAGATCACTCAGATGCGGTACAAATAAAGGCTGAGACACCTAATAGGACTCATCATGGACCGAAGGATAAAAGGATTAACTAATAAGTAACCATTTTAAGGCCAACATTACTAATGAAGGCCTTTTCTTTCACTACATTGTGAAGGAGACTCAAAAGTAACATCAGATTTCTTCAGATAATGACAAACTCACATAAAGGCAATGGATCAGCGGAAGTTTTATATCCCACCACCACTCCAAAAGGTAAAGAACTAATCCTCGAGAGCTTTTCATGCTCTCAAGGGCCCGAAGGCCACGAATGGAGTCATCAACCTCACACCTTGAGAGTAGGCAGAGAAGATCAGGATCACGCTGCCCTCGGAGTAAAGCAAGCCCCTCCAAGAATGGAGTACTTAAGCCTAAACCTCTTAGACGGTGATTGTCCTGTAAAAAGAAAAGAAAAGATTGAAGATTGAGCATGAAAAACTAAAAATAAAAGAAGAAAAAGGTTTAGTTACTCATGTGGCCCGAGAGGGGAAGGTGAGAAATATGGTGAGCCTGATCAAAGGTGAACATGCTGGGCTCCTAATCTCCAGGAACCCATATTCTATACCTCTTTGAGGACACCTCGCGTACATCCTCCACCTCTACGATATCATCGTCTGAACTAGATTTGCAAAAATATAAGAATTTTTAGCAGAAATTTCGGCAGCATAACGGTTGTAAATGGACATTTCCCATAAATAAACCATGACTTGTGGTTATCCAGTCACCTGAAATAAACTATGGAAGACTCAAAGTCTCAACAACACTGAACAAGTCAATAGTTGCAAACATTTTCAGCTTCATTTTCCAACAAGACTCTCATTTCATAATTGGAAGAAGAAGGGAGCTAGTATGAGCTAACATATGCACCTACATGTGTTGCTAGTAACAAGGAGCTTAAAGAAGCTAATTTTGAATTAAAAATAGTGGCATGGGCTTCCATTCATTTCAAGACGATTTCAAACATGGTCTTGTTTCAAACAACATGTAAAGCCATCATTTCACTCATTCGAATAAAAAATGGGTTAAATTTTTGATATTACTTAACATACATGACCTATGTGAGTTAGTAATCATTTTTGCAGAAATTAGCTTCAAACACCTACAAATTGTTGCTAATTAGAGTTACTCCTAATTCACCTCCATCATTAACACATGGAGATCAAGTGCATTCATCAAGAGAAACAAGTTACACAAAATTCACTACCTCAGTTCATATGAACTATATGAGCTAGATTCACCAAATTTCAAAACACATCAACAAAGGTTTGATTCATGCCATTTCCAAGTCACAAGTACATTTTTATCAACAATTCAACACAATGAAGTGAAATTCGCTCATTCATACAATCAAAACCATACTTTCTACTTCACTACTTCAAAGCCTAAGCCAACAATTTGGGTTTTCACTGAAATTTCACTTGTTTTAGCTCAAACTACTTCTATGGGTTCTGTTACACTCATAGAAGCAAAAACATGCATCAATTTCGACATTCATGAGCAAAATCAAGAAAACCAAATTTTGGGGTTCACTACTTCAACAACTAAGGCCTGTCCTCCTTGTCTTATTTTTCATTATCTGAACTTATTTTTGTTGAACTGAACTTATTTTTGCTGATATGAACTTATTTTTGCTGAACTGAACTTATTTTTGCTGATCTGAACTTATTTTTGCTGATCTGAACTTATTTTTGCTGAACTGAACTTATTTTTGCTGAACTAAACTTATTTTTGCTTAACTAAACTTATTTTTGTTGATCTGAACTTATTTTTATTGAACTGAACCTATTTTTGCTGAACTGAACTTATTTTTGCTGATATGAAATTATTTTTGCTGAACTGAACTTATTTTTGTTGAATTTGTTTTATACTAATTAAAAATTTTAGGGCAATTATATACTATAATTGAATTTTATTTAGGTGAAAATAATTGATTAACTATAATCTCTAAATTATATATAATATGATTTTTTCCCTCAAATTTCAAGAATCTTATGGACAAAGGAATGCACAATATTTTATCATCTTCTTTTAAGTATCATATAGTTTCCATGTATTATAATATTATCACATATCTATATTAACATATATTTATTTTCATATAAAATAATATATTTCCAATTTTCCATCAAAAATATAAAATCATATGTAAATATTGTTTTTACATATTATTTTCACACAATACATATTCTCTTCGAAAATGCTACCTAAATATTTTTAAAATTATATTCTACTATTTTGTTATCATAATTTCTCATTTAAAAAGACCTGAACATATAAATATCCATGTACAAATTAATTTGCATAATACATATAGATTTTTGTTTTTTTTTTTTAATAGAACTTATTTTTGCTGAACTGAACTTATTTTTGCTGAACTGAACTTATTTTTGCTGAACTGAACTTATTTTTGCTGAACCGAACTTATTTTTGCTGAAAATAAGTAAAAATAAGACGAGGAGAACAGGGCCTAAGTAGAACAAATTGCAAACTAAGAAAAAAAATTAACAACTTGAGCTAAGTTTGGATAGCTTACTGCAATACCCGATATTATCATGTATTTTAAGGAGTTAATTTAGTATTTTAACGTATGTTTTTATATTTTTATTGAGGAATTAGGTTCAATAAAACTATTAAAGTAAGGAAATTTAAATAATCAATGAAATTATTTTATCTTTATAATTAATATTTCACATTATTTTAAGTTTTATTAAATGTTTTCAAAAGTTTCTAAAATATAATTTTTAGAGTTTCCTAAATTGTTTTAAAACAAGGGCTTAAAAGTAATTTCAAACATTAAGGGTATTTATGTAATTGCACCAAATCTTACTTTGGGGCCTGTAAATAACCCTTAAAACCAAACTTTCCAGATTTATGTTGCAATCATAGAGTTTTAGGATTTCAAAAGTCGAGAAAAAAATAGAATTTCGAAGAAAAAAAATCGAAAATTTTTCAGAAAACAAAGAAAAAAAATCCTTTGCACCTCCCCTTCGCCCTCCTCATCGGCGCCAGACCCCACATGCTATCACCCTGGACGTCGTGCGCCACCCCTTCCTTCTCTGTTTTGTATTTTTCGAACTCTTTTATTAAAAAAAAAAAATTCATCCTCTTCTCTTTTTAATTCAATCTTGCAAACTTCACGTTTATAATTATGATTTATCATGTTTCTATAGTTTCAATCATGTTTTTATAATGTAATGATTTAGTTTAAAGGATGAATTTATTTGATTGATCATGAAATTTTAAATTAGGGTTTGTGAAATTATGAAATTGTTGATTTTATGGTTTTTAATGATCTAAACTACAATACTATTATCATGAATTGATGTTTCTGACAATTTTATGAAATTTAGACCTAAAATAACTGTAGACCTAAAATAAGAAGTACGCTTAAAGTGATTCTATTATTTTTCATTCCATTATTTTCATTTCATTTCTATTTCATTCTAAATCCATTTTCGACAATAAATAAATTAATTTAAGCGTACAAATGTGGCCGGATTTGACGAACCTTCTAGAAAAGTTTGTTTGGTTTATGGCAACTCTAGTTTATGGAAGTGTATAAATAGTGTTATGGAAGTAAATTTCGTATGTTCTCGTAAATTTCGAAAGCATTCGATGTATGGAAGAAAATATATGAAATAATGAAGCACCGAACATATCCCACGAAAAATGGAATGTCAGGGCAGCCAACACTCAGGCACCCAGCCAGCGTCCAGGTGCCCAAAGGGCTGCGCCACAATGCTCAATGGGCCCCCATGGCCCTCGCTTCGAGCATCCTAGCACTGTGTGGGCGTCCTGGAGCTCCTTGTTGGGCATGCTAGTGCTTCCCTAGAGCCCTGGCACTCAGTAACCCCACTTCCAACACTATATATTACCCCCTCCTTCGACAATCATCAACTCACATCTCCACAACTACCTCGGTTTTCGTGCCCTCCTTCTAAAACACTGCCAAACAAATAACAATATTATTACAAATTAATTAAAGTTCTTCAATCTCTCGGTTCTCAAGGGTCGTCGACTTGTACGAAAGGCCCTTTGAATGTGGCCAACAACGTCAAAATCATCAAATTGAGTTCTTCAAGGAGTTAGTTTACATGATTATATGATTTTAATGCTTTATTAGAGAATTGACATGTTCATAATTAATTCATTCAATATTGATTAATTGATGATTCCACATTAAACTAAAATCATTCTTAAGTAGAAACCATGCTAGGGTTTTATGTGAATTCAGTTTTAATGCTTTCAAACCACATAGAATTCATGTGTAGCTTAAAAGACCTAAAAACATGTTTTCACTAATACAAGATTAAAATCAAATTAATCCTAAAGCGATCACCCATACATGATAAAACGGAATTATGTGTGCATTAAATAAAACCCGCCTAGCCTTATTTCCATTCGTGTTTGTAGGTCTAAAATGGAAATATGATTGACATAATTTGATATTATAATTGTGAAATTACACATGAGAACAAGTAGAGGCCGCTATACGCTTGGGGAATCTGTGACCTACTGTTGTCCTTACCCTCGTCCCCGAATCCAGAGATATGAGCCCTTCTTATCCTTGGCTGTCATTTTGACATTGGGCTATGACCTAATGGGGTTCCGTTAGATCTCGAAAGAAGGACGGTGGCGACTTCTCTACTTGGGTTTTTAGATTGTAGATTCACTCCCCAAGCCAAGCATACGCACACTATGCAAACAAGCTATACACGACATTCAAACGTCTTGTAAGAAAGGGCGCGTGGGCCCCCAAAGCCTCGGGTCCACAGACCCAAATTAAAATATGCTTATATACCTTTTCTTAGCATTCCAGTAGTGGAGTCACAACATCTTTGTCCTTTTCACCCAATTGTTCTCCCAACTCTTGAAAATACCCAACAGCACAGGCTTCTCTCGGGCCTCACAGTATAATGATCCGGGATTATCTATTGGAAACCAAATTGCACCATTACTCTAGAAGGACAGTAGAAAGTCAATGCAGTCAAGTCAGCCATGCGAATGAAGGGAGTTTCATATGAATAGACCATGGTCGTAATCTTCCACCACGAAATGGTTCAACGAATATTAATCTTCCTATCAGCAAGGGTTAGCAGCCATTCGTGCATGGTAGAATGATGATACCGACCTCGTCACCCGTATAAGTTCCTAATAGTATATGTGGGGATATTTGCAGGAGGCTCCATCAAATTCAAGCGATCCATGAGCCACACCTGAAGTCATTAGCAAAAGAGAATATCTTGAAGGTGAAATATTTCAAATGTTTTATGACCTATTCTATATTTGAAATAAGTTACTCATTGAAAAAATAATAATCATTTAATTTTTCATACGATTTAGCAATAAATGAAAAATTTATTGCTAATAATTCAAGTGCAAATGACTCACAAACATTTACATCATAACATTTAATTGTTTACATGGAGAAGTAGAGGACATCTAGTCAAGGGGGCTTGAGGATCCCTTTTTCAGGCAATCAAGGGTCAGAAATAACTCCCACGTGCATAGAGGCATAACCGACTGAGGGTTCACCATTCACAAAGAGAAATCTTGCAAATACAAATCACCAACGCTCACCGCTTATACCACTACAAGAGAACAGCTATTTTGCCACGACCAAATTCCGTCGCAAACTTAGCACATTCCGTCGCAAAACGTCCCTCGCTAAAATTTTTGTCGCAAATTTCCAAACTTGCGATGGAATTTCCGTCGCAAAAAAATTTGCGACGGAACTGTTGGAGTTTGCGACGGAAAATTCCCTCGCAAATTTGCGACGGAAACACTAATAGAAAAATAACTTATTAGTACCTTTTTTTATGATCTATTTGTATCGTTATTGTACAAAAACGATACTAATAGTGATTTTTTAAATATAAAAACATAGCTATTAGTATCGTTTGTTTTTAAAAAACGATACTAATAGCGATTTTTGAAAAGAAAAAAAAATCACAATTGTAATGAAATAATAATACTAATAACCAAAAATTAAAATTATTATAACAAATACTATGTTAAATAGATGAATAAGAATAATTAATTATTACAAAGACATTAATGATACATAAAAGGGCATAAATTAACTTTTTTTGGTAAAAAAGTAAGTGATTGTATTACCAAAAAGGAGCTCCAAAAACTATACATCAAACAAACAAAATAAACTCAGCAACCTATACATAACAACCACATAAAGCAAAAAAAAAAACTGTAGAGGCCTTCTCTACATCTCACCACTCAAATCGACCTCAATGCTGCAAGCTTCTCACAAACTGCATTATACAACTAAAACCACATTCCTCTCGTTAAAACACCACCAGCCATGACAATAATAACATCCTTCACAATAGCCTCATCAACACGAAGTAAAACACCCTCAACACAATAGCCTCATCAACACGAAGTAAAACACCCTCAACACAATAGCCTCTACAAAGATAAAGGGAATAAAACAATTATGAATTACCTCTACAAAGAAGGTACTGTTACATTACACAACAGATAAGACAGAACCACTAGCCAAGCAGGAAAACTTCGTATTACTCATAGCACACCGATNACACCAAACATAATCAATCATTGAAATTAATAAACAGATTATTTCAATACAAAGCTATAAGTTATATCACAGGCCAATAAAGAATCCCGTTCACAAGGGATGACAAGCGAAAAAAAAAATGCTAGTTAGACACAAGAAAAAGATTGCTCAACCTGCATGCATAAACACAGACAACACAAAAACATATAACAGAGGAAGGCTAATTTGCATGCTATCAATGCACACCAATCTTAGTCAGGCAGGAAAAGGAAGGAAAAAAAAAAAGCCAAACAATAATGCACACCATCTCCCTGCGAATAGATAAAAGACTTGAAGCTTTTCTAGTATAGTAAGATCCAACAAATGACCAAATTGCCATATACCAATCTAACTACCAAACAATACATCATATCAAGAAGATTGCAAATCATTCCAAAATTGCCATATACCAATAATGCACACCCATACATCAAATTCATAAGTTTCACAAATCACAACACAATAACCATTTGCACACAAGATTTCAATCTTTGAAGTACTGAACACAACACCAGTGCGAATAGAGAAAACTGTTAGGCTTAAACCTAATCACTAATTCAGTAAACAAACACAAAATTTAGTAAACAAACACTACCAAACATTCTCAGAGTAATTATGTAAGCTATGAATTCAAACATTGGGAGTTATTTGTGTGTACCTTTTTAGGTAGTTCACTGAAGGCTTCCACATAAGCTCTGGCCACTTGAAGGTTTGCTGCCTGATAAGCATCCATCAACTCACAAGATTAGTGAGATCCAACTTAAAGACAAGGAAAGTTGTAATCTTATAGTATACCAACTAACAATTTAAACAAACAATAGTCAATCAAATTAACAAATAAATGTAACCTTTTCGCCACCCTCTGTATTAAGAGCATTATTAATAAGACTGATTGCCTCAGCATCGGCCTTGCTTCTGAACGTAGAGCTTCAGCATAACCTGTAAATAATCTACCTAGTTAGCAACGAATTTAAACAACAAATATTATTTAGTCGGATGGTCTGACACATACAGTAGATGTTTAGCAACTTAGCAAGCTATGGCATACAATATTGTACAGAGTAATACATATCATGCTTTCAAGTTAGATAGCGAAAACTAACCAGTTGCTCTGTTGATTTCATCCTCTTTTGCAGCTTGTGATGCTATCACAACATCCCTCTTTGAGCCTTCTGCTCTCTGTATTTTAGCTTCCTTTTCACCTAGAAAGTATCACACTCAATTTAATTAAGCTTTTACTCTTTTACATGACAATTAATAACAGACCAAGAAATACAATACTCTGCAACTAACATGATTGATTTATATACTATGGAGTACCATGTACATGTGTAAATTTACTTCGTAGATAACGGAATATGGAATACTACTTCATATATCATCTCCAAGAGTTCGTTGCCAAGGTTATTCAGAAAAAGTATGAAAGACGGTAACTAGGACAACATGTTTTCAACTACAATCAAAGAAACTCATAGCTACTAACCTTCTGCCTGAATTACCTAAGCTCTTCTAGTTCTTTTTGCCTCAGCCTGCTTTTCCATACTCTTTCTAATCCCTCTTGGTGGAATAATGTCCCCTGTAAAAATTAAGTAGAAATCATGTTGAGATACAGTAAAACTAAACACAATCAATGAATTAGTCCAGAAAGAATCATTTTAAACTTATTAATCTCATAGCGACGACATGACAAACCCCATTTTTCAGCAACAGCATTGATACCAGCCTCAATAAAATTTAAGATATAAATTTAATTAATTTTTATATGAAAAAGCAGCGACTTTTAACTTTTATCCCCAGAACCTTACCATAATATTAGCATTCAAGGTCTCTATTTCCATGAAGGTCTTGTCAAGTGGCATTTTTCCAATACAACTTCGCATCACAGTTTGCGCTAATTGATTAACCGCAACCTTAGCATTGTCAGTGCTGTAGGATGCCTTTATGGGATCAACAATCTGTGATTTATCAATACAACAAAAGTAATTTAACTTGAGTGATTGACACTATGATATAAATCTTAAAAATACCTACTCCGTAATAAATATTTGTTTCAAACAAACAAAGTGAATCTATTATACAAAAATCAAGAAACCTCAGCATAATTTAGCATTTTGAACTACATTGAACACCCCATATTAATATTGTAGGTCGATGAATTAATAATGGAGCATTATACAAGCCCTCCGGATCTTATTGATCAAACTGTGAACACTTAGAGAGTCTTAATTATCATCAGTATAGCATATGTAGTTAGCTTATATAAATGAAAGCCATTAGCAACAATAGGCGCCTCAAGTTTCAGAGAGAAGGAAGAGTTGAATCAACCAAATTTGCTATGTTACTCAAGCTTTTAATTTTCTACGCTTCAAAGTTAAAATGGAGAAAACAACATCAAATAACAGCCCAGAAAAAAGACTGCAGAAAACAACTTCAAATAACAGTCATACAAACAACTTCAAATAACAGTCATATTAACTAAAACAAAGAACACAAACCAATTAAAATTAAATTAGGGTTTCGAACACAAATCAATCAATCAAATTAGATTGCGAATTTCAAACTACTTGATTGCATAAACATTAATTAAAGTTAAAATGAAGGAGTAAATTGCAATTCAACTATATTTATAAATTAAGAAAAAAGTAAACGCAAAACTAATCGAAATTAATTAAAAAAATTGAGAATACGAGTAAAATGAAGAAGTAAACCTGCGAAAATGGAGGAAGCTGCGATTGGTTGATGAGATCGGGAGGACGGTGAGTCGGAGTTTCAATTGAAAGTTGAGTATGAGAAAAACCGCCAGAAGAAGGGAAGGAGCGGAGTTGCGGTCCTTGCCGGAAGGGAGGAGAAACGGGTTTAAGGGTTTAATTTTTTGGCGAAGAAGAAGAAGGAGAAGGGTTTTTGGGTGGCGAAGAAGGAGAATGGCGAAGAAGAAGGAGAACGGCGGTGTGGAAAGAGGAGAAGTGAGAAGGAGAACGGCGGTTTGAGAAGGGAGAAGTGAGAAAGGAGAAGTGAGAAGAGTTTAATTTTTTTTAGCGACAAAATAACATAAGTGTTTGTCGAATTGTTGCGAGGGAATTTACGACGAAATTAATTCCGTCGCAAATTTCCGAGGTATTATTCCGTCACAAAAAACATTTGCTCATTTGATTTGGTTTGTCACTTTTTTGCGACGACTATTTTCGTCGTATACAAGTGGACTTCCGTCGCAAACTCTATATATGAATCAAGATTAAAATAAGGATCAGAGATGGGACGTAACTAGTCTTTGGTGCTCATAAGACATGACAAACCGTCAAAGGACAACCCCGCTATACCACCTAATTCTTCAAGTAATGGGTAACCTCCCTTTTGCGAAATATGAAGCTATGGGTGTTTCTGTTCCAAAATCCAACAGCAACATATATGAGATTAATATCGAGTTCAGCATACCTCAAACTGATTAGCGAAGTAAGCTTATAGTCTTTCAACAGACCTTTATCCTCCAGGTTGAGCGCCAAAGCTACTCGTCACAAGAAACTTTAGAACTCCTAGCCATGATTGCAAGAACACACTAAAGTATTGAATTTTTCGAACAAAAACTTTCAAAAGATTGCCACTTTGGCTCGAATGAAGACGAACAAGGTCGAAGGAGTCGGTTATATAGCTTTAAAGTTGCAATAAATAAAAGGTGACGAGCGCCACAGCGCTGGAAGAGCGCCTAGACTCAGGTTGGGCGCCCTGGCGCTAGCCAGCGACCTCATCAAACACAGGAAAACTAGTAGACGAGATGCTGCCAGGACTAGAATGCGTCATGAACCCATTCCCCTAATGTCATACCAATAAAAGATATAGACTCTAATAAGAAGACGCGTCTGGGACCAAAGGACAAACGGTTCCTCTACTAACACTAGTGGAAAAACTGCAATAGATTACGGGCCAAAATAGACTTTAGGTTACGGTTTTGTTTGTAAGGTATACTGCATCGCATATAAGTTAAGGTTACGGGCGGTGAGCGTAACCTAAAACCTGACTTTAGGATACGGTCATTTTAGAGCCCGTAACCTAAAGTCATATTTTAAGTAACGCATATGGTCTAGCCAGTAACCTATACTTTGTGTAGCTTATTTACAAATTAAACCTTTTAAGTAACGTTAAATAGATTGGCCCAATAATTATAAGATATAATATTTTTCGAAATATTTTTTAAATAATGGCGGCACTGCTAAATTCCTGTACCATTACATACTATTAACTCCACATAATAACCTGTAAAGTTCATCTCAACACATCCATTATCAAACTTAATAATAAATTCCACGAACGTCCACCAAAATACTCCTTTTATTTAAACAACAAACACATACCATTAATATTGAAATTAACTAGTACATTAATTTAGTATAAGGTGCTAATAAGTAGTTGACGTGAAATGTTTAGTATTAGATACCTACAATCTTTAAGTACAAAAGACAAATAAAACTATCTTATACAAATATATTTCACCAAATACTTAGTTCTAAAGAACTTCGCCCATTGTTCCCGAAGTTCTTTCATTTCTTCTTCATTGTAAGACTCACTTCTTGGCACATATTCCTTCACAAAAAGTAAACAAAAGCAATAAATAACTTGAGATAATAGAGAAAAAAAACACATATCCCGATCATTTAAAGTATCCCACGAAAGCAAAACAAAACACAAATTAAAGGATCATTTAACAGCAACCTACAATTGTCGTATATCCTAAGTATTTACACTTAGGTTGTTCATTCATTATTTTGTTCCTTATAATTCATGTTTTAAAACAGAAACAACACAATCGTACCTATAATTCATGTTGTTCCCTATTATGTATTCATTCTGTACATTATATATTAATTTTTTGAGAAAATGTATACTCTACAAAATAAATATTTTGAGAAGAAAATCAATTTATTTAACAACCAACAAGGATTACTTGTACAATCTTCAACTTAATCACATTGCAACCCAAGGATCACCCACATTGTGAGCGTCTTTCCACTTGTATATATATAACGAGACCGAGAGAGACTAAACTAAATTCCGTAACTTTAAACTAAAATCNCATGTTTTATAAATCAATCGTCAAAGGACTAGCAATGCGAAAGATGCTGCCGAAGTTAAAATATAAATGGATTGAGGTTTGTCAATATATCAGCAAACTTTGACTTCTTTATATACAACATTCACATCGATGCATTGTAACCTTAAATAATATTTCAACCTGCAGTGCCCTCAAAAAAAAGGCGGTCTTGTCTGTGGATACTTCATCATGAAATTCATGTACGAAGTAGTTGTTAGGCATGGAGATTGCAAAGGTGACCTAAAAGAGGTTAGTAAATGATGATTTTTACTAACCTCTTTTAGGTCACCTTTGCAATCTCCATGCCTAACAACTACTTCGTACATGAATTTCATGATGAAGTATCCATAGACAAGACCGCCTTTTTTTTGAGGGCACTGCAGGTTGAAATATTATTTAAGGTTACAATGCATCGATGTGAATGTTGTATATAAAGAAGTCAAAGTTTGCTGATATATTGACAAACCTCAATCCATTTATATTTTAACTTCGGCAGCATCTTTCGCATTGCTAGTCCTTTGACGATTGATTTATAAAACATGTATGCGCTTAAATCACTTAAATAATAAAAATTAGAAAATACTCATGTATACATAAGAATGTAAGTATAACACACTTTCACTTACTAACGAAAAATGTTCATACAACATAACCAACGACGTGGGTCAACACCTTCAAGTGGAAGAGGGTCAAACACATATCTCGACCCCAGTGACATGTCTACTACAACAATAACCCAATGGTCACTACATAGGACATAAAAGTTTGCATTAAAACACAAAGTATTACTTTAATATTGTCACAATCACGACAAGGGAAAAAGATTAACTCCACCTTGGAATCCGAACGATATTTCAACGCAGAGTTACAAAATTCCAAAACCCCATGTAGATAGGCATATTGCCAACGGTCACCATACATCCAAGTACGATTCATTTCTAGCAAAAAAAAATAGAGAAGCAATTCATTAAGAAAAACAAATCATTGTCTGAATGTGTCAAATAACTCAATTATAACAACTGGAATTATAGATTGATCCACGTTACTGTGTCTCATAAAACAATGTGTCTCACGGAGCAACAGATTCCTTCCCTTCTCTCACTCTTTTATCTTTTCTTCCACAATTCCAAAAACACCATTGTGTAACAAATTTGTTGGTGGTAAGTTATGCCGGAAATTATAGTGCTATATATGGTTGTCTAAGAAAGATTAATTTACTGTTGTTTACGATTCATGGTCTAGGGAAACAAGTTCCGCTACCACTCCCTCATTAAAATCGCATCCTTTACTACACTACTTCATACCTTAAACTAACAAGTTGAGTTTTCACTCAAATCTCATTTGTTTTGGCTCAAATTACTTCCTATGTTTTCCATTACTCTCATAGAAGTAAAGACATGCATCAATTTTGACATTAATGGGCAAAATGAAGAAAACCCAATTTTTGGGTTCATTACTTACTTCATGAACAAGTGGTGAAGTTGCAAAGATTAAGCAAGAAAAATGACAAGATAAGATAAGAAAGAAGACTTACATTATTTGTTGAGCAAATTCGTGTGAAAAATCCGAGCTTGAAGACTTCATAAGAGCTTCAATGGAGGTTGAATGGAGTTGGGGTTTTTGTTTGGTTTGTTCGAAGAAGAAGAAGCAAGCAGGAAAGAAAGATGTGCTTGTGTGAGTACCACAAGACACAGGCAACAACAAATACAAACAACAACAACAAAAAATTCAAACTAAGCTGGCAAGTCCCAACTAGAAGCCAAAGGGCCCTACACAAACACGTAGGCGTTAGGGCTGCATCATGGCGCAACGCTTGCGCCCTAGCGCCCATGTGGCGAGTTTTGGGAACCCTTTGCACTTTAGGGGACTTTTGAGAAAGATTTGCTTCGCATGCTCCGACATTCCCCGCCACCATTTATCAAACATTCTTCATAAAAATTACCAAAATGCCCTCGAAAGACGAATCGGGTCAAAATTTACCAAAATGCCCTTGGAAGAAGAATAGGGTCAAAAGTTATTAAAATTCCCCTAAAAGCCAAATCAGGTCGGACAAGACAAATGAAAAAAAGTCAACAATCTACAACATCATCAAGTTTCCCTATAGCCGAACTGAGTCTAAAGCAAACATGTTAAGATCGTTTGATGATAAGTTAATATTTTATGCTTATTTTACCCTCCATCCTGAGTGAGTTTTGGCTCTAACGTTTCTCTTTGGAGCCGTTTTTACTAAATTTTTCCATTTCGACTATTTTTTGTAATATTTTCGAAATTGTGCAGATTATGATGATTTATCGTCATATTCCATGCTATTTGAAGCTTTTGAAGAGTTAGTGAAGAGTTGGAGATCATTTGGGAGGCCTTGGAAGAGTTTAGGAAGCATTAGAGAAGGAATTAGAAGCAAATGAGCAAGAACGAAGAAGAACAAAGTGAAAGAGCAGTGTGCCCAGGTAGAAAGGTCTTTTGCTCGGGTGGATGACATTTCGCCCGAGTCACCTAGGCCGCCCGCTCCGAGGCTCTTTTTGGCCTTTTCCCGACTTGTTTTGGACTTTATTATAAATAGATGTTATTCCTAGGCTATTGTATGTACCTTTGAGCATATTTTGTATATCCTAAACTCTACTTTTCTCTCTGTAAGTTTTAGAAACCGTTAATCATTCATTCAATATAATTCTAGGTTTTAATTCAATTCTACTTTTATTGCTATTTAATTTATGTTATTAGTTTATGTTTATGTTTTAGTTATTGTTTTTAGTATTAATTTTAGCTTTAGTTTTACTTAATTGTTTTAGATTAGTTTTCATGGCCTATAATTTATGTTTTTGTATTTAGTTAGTTCATATTAATTAGTTTGTTAATTATTAATTATGTTGTTACTTCTAGTTTGTATAATTGATTTGTTTTCCATAATTTTTAATGTGTTAGTAGTTAGTTTTCTAGGGCTAGGGTATCTATGGGTCGTTTTAGTTGTTTTGTTTAATAATTAATTAATTCGGTTGTTGATGCTCTTGAATTCATAATATCAAGTTATATTTCTTTCAGTTAAATTTTGGCCAGGTTTAATTGTCAATTTTAAATTGTCAAATCGATGCCGACAGGTAAGATTACCATAAATTAGATTACAGGAATAATAGGCAAAACGAGTCTATGTGAGCGAGAGCCATTAGAGGAGTTTTGAAGGAGACTAGATTTGAGAGAATTAGTGAGCCGTAGTTTAGGAGGTCAAAAGTTTGTTAATTAATCGTTGTTCAATTCATTAGTTGATTTGTTGTGAACCGAAGTCCAAGGTTTTTATTGTTAAATTTTCTTGTATTTAATTTCTTCTGTAGTAGTGATTAGTTCATTAGTCAAAACCTAATTCAAAGGCCTCTTACGGCGAAATAACTTTTTAGAGTTATTAGAATTACTTTGCTTCCCTATGGATATACGATCCCTAATTCCTTGTTTACTTAGTTTGAGTTGTAGGTTATTTTTGATAGGTATACGGCAGTCCCTTTCAAATTATGGCGCTGTTGCCTGGGAGGCATTTATTTATTTTTCGTCTCAAGGAACTCACTGTTCTTTAAGATAGTTCTTACGGATATCAGCAGTTTAAGTTTGTGTGCAGGTACTAGGTTTGCATGTCGGTTTTTATTGATCATGAACCAGATCGACCATTGCATAAGCGGAGTCGTAGGAGGAAGTGAAGATTGCGGAGAGTTATTCTTTCTGAAAGGATACTCGGAGTTGGCACAACTCTTTTCCGATTTGAGTATTTCTGAGAATTCTGATAGGGAAGAAATGGCAGAATCATATTTTAATGAAAAAAACATACTACATAATGATGCATAGCAGCCGCTGCAAGCTCGATCATTGAAGGATTATTCCCAACTAAGTTTTGCAACAGGTTGAGGTGGTTATCGATTCCGTGATACTAAGGCACTAAATTTTGAACTGATGCCAGCTCTGGTGAATATGGTACAAAGGAATTAGTTTGCAGGAACTTTGATGGAGGATCTGATGTTACATTTGAATAATTTTCTCCAGTATTGCGGTACGATAAAGCAAGCTAGGGTCTCTTAGGACTACATTACAAGAATGATATTCCCGTTTTCATTAATAGAAAAGCTTCGTCTTTGGTTGAACTGTCTTAATATGGATAACATCAACAATTGGGAAGAGTTGGCTCTTGCATTTCAAAGGAATTTCAACCAGGAGTAAGATCACGAATTTCAACAAGGATTCAGATGAGACTCTGTAATAAGCATGGGAAAGGTCTAAGGATCTATTGAGATTGTGCCCTCATCACGGTTTTGAGAAGTGGTTCCTGATCTAGACATTCTATAGTAGTTTAGGGAACGAGATTCGTACATTGCTCGATTCAGCTGCTAGTGGTCGATTCAAGAATTAGGAAGTTAATGCTACATATGAGTTGATTTAAGAGATCGCTATTCATAATCTACAGTTTGGCAATCGCAGAAGACATTCGAAGAAAGGTGGAAAGCATGTAGTTGACAATAAATACGAAAGTTTAGCTTCACAGATCATTTCCATAAGCCAAAAGCTCGACAAGATCAGTACTACAGCTCATTCACCATCACTTGTAGTTGTGATGGCTGCACTTTCAGGATGTACTGAGCCTTTCTATAATTCATGTGGTTCATTCGATCACAATACACAATCATGTTATAGTTCGGTAGAGCAAGTGTGTGCCTTCCAAATCTACAAGAACAATCCGTTCTCCAACACATACAATCCAGGGTGGAAGTATCATCCATACTTTTCCTACAAGAACAACAATAATGTGTAGAATCAACAGCAATTTATACCACATCAACAGGTACATAAGCAGGTGCAACGATTCGCACCACCACAGCCACCAGGTTTCAGTAGACCACCATTGCCACCACCACCAGCTTAACCTAGCAGTGAAATTTCGGAGTTGAAGAATATGATGCTACAGGTGCAGAATAACTTAGAGGTAATGCAGACTCAGTTTAGTCAACAAGCAGCTTTTAACAAACTACTTGAGACTCAGATTGCTCAGTCTACAACTCAAAGGCTGCAGGGTCATCTTCCACCACAACCTGCACCATCGGCTCCTCCAAGAGAACATGCCAATTCCATATCTACCAGTAGTGGGACCCACTACGAGAGTCCTAAGATGCCAACTAATTCCATATTTTCAGTGGAGACTGTTGCATTAACTGAAGAATGTAGTGCTATTTTACAGAATAAGTATCCTTCTAAACTCAAGGATCCTTGACGTTTTTCTATTCCTTGTAATATTGGTCCATTGTTTATTGATAAAGCTTTATGTTATTTAGGGGCCGCTGTTAGTGTACTGCCGTTGTCTGTTTGCAAGAAGTTTAATATGGGGTGTTGAAAGTTTACTAAAATTACATTGCAGATGGCTGATAGAACTGTGAAATACGCACAAGGTAATTTAGAGGATGTTCCGGTAAGAGTAGGCACTACAACAAATCTTCACTTGTGCCACGAATTATGCCACATGAATTATAAAATCGTGGCATAATTTCAATTATCCACGGGAAAAGCTATCTATAACACAAAGCTAGGAAAAGTATTAAAGTTTATGCCACAAGAATTTTTATCTCGTGGAAAATATTATATATTTGCCAAGGGTAGTCACTATCTAGTGGCAAACTTAATAGTTTAGCCACAAAATAACTTGCCCGTGAAAAATGTTATGCTTTAGCCATGTGTAGTTACTGTCTTGTGGCTAAATTAATACTTCTTCCACAAATAACCAAAAAAATTCGTGTGGCAAAGCTTATATGTATGCCATGAGTAGTTACCCTCCCGTGGGAAATTAACACTTACAGAGTATGTCATAATAACAATTTCCCTTCCAAAAGAGATACGTACTCTCACATGGCAACCTTAATGTATTTTCCATAGACAACAACTAGATAATTCCGGAGCATTTTTCCTCGATTTTTTAATTAAAATACAAATTGCCTTAAACTAAATCAAAATTTTATCTTTTTAAATTGTAATCAATAAATAGTTATTGTTTTATAATTTTGATATAGTTTTATATAAATTAATAAATATATAAATTTTTAGTCAAATACACATTTATTAACATTCATTAAATGAATTTTTTTTCCACATTTTTTATTTAATAATTAAAAAAAGCTGTGTTTGGGAGGGAATATGTAGGAGGTTGGGATTGCTTTAGTAAGAGTTATTAGATTAGTTTAGATTAGATATTCTAATCTTTTGGTAAAACATATTTATTACGAACTAATTATTTTACCAACAATAATAATGTTTATTGGTCCAACTCTATTGTGCCAACATATACTTCGCCTTATTTCTCCAACTCTTTTCTCTCTCTTCTCACTAGCCCACAAACCCCAACCCTAACCTCCTTTTTCCTCTCTACTATACCAAAACCCCAACAATGCTAGTATACTACTCCCCTTCATCTCATCCGCTACATCGCCGATCAATGATATGAAAGAGATCATTTATTTTCAATGGTCTGGTATTGATTCATCTGCAGTAGGAAGGGTAAGAGAAGTGTTTCAATCACCAATCCAATTTGTCAAGTATAAGTACTCAGAATAACTTCTTATAAAACTCTGACTTGTTTTCATTGTTACTCAATTCGATAAACTAAACCTATTATAACCATACATTATTTTGGTGAGAATTCAATCACCCATTTCTAATAGAAATTTTGTATTTGTTGATCTTGATTGGAGATTCTTAATTAGGGATGCTTAATTTAGTTGCCTTGCTGATTGTAAGGGCAGCCAAAATGCCTCAAAATGTTTATTGTTGTTGAGTGATACATCTCGCTGTGATGCTCCTTTGTTGCTGATGCCGTCCATCACTATTGTCTTCTAGATTGTGAGTTTACTGTTATATTTGTTTTTAAATTTAAGCCCTAGTTTGTTATATTCCCTTTGATTTGTTACTGGTTTCCTAAAAAAGGATAATTAATAATTCATAGAGACTTTGTGAATTCAGTACATTATTTCCTGAAATGCCTCGGATGTTATTGTTGGTAAAGTTAAGTTGATTGTGAGTTACTCATCATTTTTTCTCTAGATGGATTTCATTGCATTTGTAAACTTAAGGAAGTGCTTATGCCGCTATCACATAATATGGTTATGTCTTAAAGAATACAAAATATCTTTTGGAGCCTTCTTTTGAATCCCATTACCTTAGAGGGATTTTCATATAGCTATTGAGAATATTAGCTTTTGAAGTCTTTATATTTTGTTGATTTTTGTTTTATTAAAGCTCTAAGTTGATAATGTTGCTGCTAATTTACACAAATGAATATACTATAGTGTCATGTCCTAATTTGTTAGAAATAATTCACGATTTGATTCGAATTGGCATTCTAGAAAGTAGTGGGCGGAACTTCTTGGTGATTATGTATTACTTTTTTTTAATATTTTTTTTGAAGTTTTGATTGTTGTTTTGTTTTTTTAATTGATTTAGTTTGTTGTTTAGTTACTTTTAGCTACGATTTTTTAAAATCATAATCAATAATTTGGCTTGAACAGAGTAGGAAAGGAAACCTTTTGGATATAAGAGATTGCTTTCATTTTGATATAATGAAAAATTACATCAGCCACTGGAGTTGTATAAAGGATTTCGATTGATGGCCGTCTGCAAAGTTTTTCATTTTTGCATTGAGTTTCTAATGTTGTCGGATTCAATGATATTAGGGCTTATTATAATAATGTGTTGTTGAACTTGGTAATTTGATGTTTGCAGGATAATCCTGATCTTGATCACTTGGTTTAGTGATAAGAAAAACTCTTCTTTTATTATGATTTCTGAAAACATTTGTAGGTGGTGTTGTGTTCCTAGCTTTTGTTTTGAATGATGACAAACCACATTGAATGATTATATTGTATACATGTTTCTGTTTGCATGTACAGGTACTAAGAAACAAGTTCAATGATGAGAAGATAAAGCTCGAGAAGCCAAGTCTTGAAGTTTACATGGAGATCAAGCTCACGGAGTCTAAGTCTTAGGTATTAGATGCAATGTAAGTGGTATGAAGGTTTACATATGCAATATAGAGATTGAGATTACAGAGATGCACTAATTGTTTTTCAAAAATAGCACGGGTTTGATAGTCTGGGAATAGTGCTGAACCAGTCCCCTAGAGTTTGCTTCACACATCCGTATTTTAGGAAAGTTACTTTCCCTGCAAAATTGTTTTTCAAAAATAGCACGAGTTCATGGATTGGTATGCAAGGCAAATATTCTTAAGTATGGCAAGTATGTTATATAATATTGTGATGATTTTATTTGATTTCAAATAAAATCAGTAAAAATATTTTCCCGGGGTTATTTCTATAATTCCAAGGAAAGTATTCTTTTGCAATATTACATGATATACTAGCCAAAGTCATATGTAAGGAGATTTGCCATCAGACAACCAAAATAACTTTTGCACGAACAAAAACAGAAGATCACGATTTGCAAAAGTGCTCTCTAAGTCTCAATCTTGCAAAAACCTCAAAACCACATTAAGGTCTTAATATTCTCTCTTTTGTAAGCATTTAGGCTAATTGTTATTGAGAGACAAAGGGTTGTAACTTGAGCATTCTGAGAGTTCAGTGTGCTGGGGAAGTTGATCTGGGATCATCTTCATTGGAACCTTCATAGTTGAGGGTTGAGTCGAACTTCCATAGGTGGAAGTTGGGGAATCATATTGTGCATAGGTGCATAATTGATTGATTGTAATTCTTTTGTTATCTGAGTTGATTAATAAAAGAGTGAGTGAGTGAGGACGTAGACTTATTAGAAGTCCAACCTNTGTATAAAGGATTTCGATTGATGGCCGTCTGCAAAGTTTTTCATTTTTGCATTGAGTTTCTAATGTTGTCGGATTCAATGATATTAGGGCTTATTATAATAATGTGTTGTTGAACTTGGTAATTTGATGTTTGCAGGATAATCCTGATCTTGATCACTTGGTTTAGTGATAAGAAAAACTCTTCTTTTATTATGATTTCTGAAAACATTTGTAGGTGGTGTTGTGTTCCTAGCTTTTGTTTTGAATGATGACAAACCACATTGAATGATTATATTGTATACATGTTTCTGTTTGCATGTACAGGTACTAAGAAACAAGTTCAATGATGAGAAGATAAAGCTCGAGAAGCCAAGTCTTGAAGTTTACATGGAGATCAAGCTCACGGAGTCTAAGTCTTAGGTATTAGATGCAATGTAAGTGGTATGAAGGTTTACATATGCAATATAGAGATTGAGATTACAGAGATGCACTAATTGTTTTTCAAAAATAGCACGGGTTTGATAGTCTGGGAATAGTGCTGAACCAGTCCCCTAGAGTTTGCTTCACACATCCGTATTTTAGGAAAGTTACTTTCCCTGCAAAATTGTTTTTCAAAAATAGCACGAGTTCATGGATTGGTATGCAAGGCAAATATTCTTAAGTATGGCAAGTATGTTATATAATATTGTGATGATTTTATTTGATTTCAAATAAAATCAGTAAAAATATTTTCCCGGGGTTATTTCTATAATTCCAAGGAAAGTATTCTTTTGCAATATTACATGATATACTAGCCAAAGTCATATGTAAGGAGATTTGCCATCAGACAACCAAAATAACTTTTGCACGAACAAAAACAGAAGATCACGATTTGCAAAAGTGCTCTCTAAGTCTCAATCTTGCAAAAACCTCAAAACCACATTAAGGTCTTAATATTCTCTCTTTTGTAAGCATTTAGGCTAATTGTTATTGAGAGACAAAGGGTTGTAACTTGAGCATTCTGAGAGTTCAGTGTGCTGGGGAAGTTGATCTGGGATCATCTTCATTGGAACCTTCATAGTTGAGGGTTGAGTCGAACTTCCATAGGTGGAAGTTGGGGAATCATATTGTGCATAGGTGCATAATTGATTGATTGTAATTCTTTTGTTATCTGAGTTGATTAATAAAAGAGTGAGTGAGTGAGGACGTAGACTTATTAGAAGTCCAACCTCGTTAAATCTTGGTGTTGTGTATTTTATTGCTTTATTATTTCCGCTGCTTGAGAACGGGTTTAATAGAATTACTTTGCGTCCCTGTGGATACGATCCCTACTTCTATGTCTACATAGTTAGAGTTGTAAGTTATTTTTGATAGGTATATGACTGTCCCTTTCATCAGACGATGAACCTTAATCTCAAACAATCTATCTCCGAAAGGTACAGACGCCTTCTCTTGAAACTCCTATTGGATCACACAGCATCTGAAGAGACCTTTCTTTATCCTAAAAAAATGTAGCACTTTCCGAGGATATATCAAAATGGTGCTGGTAAATCTAACCCTTTTGTTTTGTAGGTAACAAGTACTTTGACTTTAGTTTGACGAGACTAGTCATCCATACAAACTCAGTCAAAGTGGGGGCTAACAGTATACACCTATTTTTGGTCCTACCTAACGGCTGATGATTGTCATGTACCATGTCGCAAACATGTTCGGTTTTGGAAAGCCAATTGCTTGAAAATAAATAAATAACTAAATACCGTTGTCGAACGGGACTAACCGATGATGAGTTACAACAGCTGAAATACGCTTAAAATAATTGTGTAATTTTCATTTTTAGTTTATTTTATATATTAAGCTTTACTTTTACTTCATCTTATTAATTTCATTTTCGAAAATAAAAGAAATTAATTTAAGCGTATGAAGGTGACAGGTTTCGACGAACTTTCAAGAAGGGTTTGTTCGGTTTATGGAAAATCTAGGTTATGGAATTGTATAACTAGTTTTTTGTAAGTGAATTTCGTATAATTTCATAATATATCGAAATATTTCGGTTTATGGAAGCGTATTTGTGAAATAAGGACCCATCGGAGATCCTTTGCGTGAAAATTAGAAATTAGAGGCTTGAACGCCACAATGCAGGCGAATCGCGTAGACGCCCAAGAATCGCCCACGCGCCCAATGGCCTCCCAAAGTCGCTTATCGAGCATCCTAGTGCACACTTTGAGCGACTTGGCACAGGTGGTGCGTCCTGGCGCTCGTTGGTGTGTATTCTGTTGCTCCTCCAGCATCCTGGCACTCGCTTACGTCACTTCCAACACTATAAATACCCCGTTCCTTCGACCTTCATTGATCTCTTCATCAGTTTGATATCTTCTCATTCACTTCTCAACTCACACACTGTCTCACTATTCTACGTCTCTTTCTCTCTATAAACTACTCTCGGTTGTCATGCCCTACTTCGAAAACCGTGCATTCCCCAAAACACCTATTATTAATATTATAATTACTAATTAATAAAGGCTATTCAAGCACTCGGTTCTAATGAGTCGTCGACGAATTGCACTCGGTTGTCCTTATCCTCCTCCCCAAATATAGAGATAGGAGACCTTATCCTTGGCTGTCATTTTTGCCCTTGGGCTATGACCTAATGGGGTTCCGTTAGCTCCCGACAGGAGGACGGTGGCGACTTATCTACTTGGATTTTGAGATTCTAGACTCACACTATGCAATCAAACTAACACTACATTCAATGTCCGTAAAAAGGGCACGTGGGCCCCTCAAAGCTCCGAACCACACATAGTATTTCATCATCCCCTTTATTATTATTATTATTATTATTATTATTATTATTATTATTATTATTATTATTATTATTATTATTATTATTATTATTATTATTATTATTATTATTATTTTATTGAGGGGAAGATGAAACTACTTTTTACAAAATGAATGTTATCCAACCTATGGGGGTCTATATGAACCTTTAGTCAATGCAATAAGCAACCACAGTCTACATGTGACTCTCTAGGTGAAAAAGGGTCGAGAAAGCTAGACTCCCGTAAACAACATTCATATAAGTATAATAGATCTGATCATATAGCACGTCGCACGTAATAACACACCTATATAAGAGGTCAAGTCTAATAACTTTACCAAGTTTCTAAGAGGCAAATAGAAGTAAGACTTTAAGGTATCAAAACAGGTACCATGACTTGAGTGTGACCAACTATCCACACCACAACTTAGTGGTGATCTAAGTGGGACATCCATGATGAATCACATAGGTCATATGATTCACGCGTTATGGTTGGGATAAACTTTAATTAAGGAACGACCTTAGCTAGGTCACAACATTATCCTTAACATCTGTCCCTCGGGGGTGTCTCAAGTATTGACCATACTTTGAGAGACGTGTATTCAAAAGCAAGATCCTCTATGTGGGAATTTCAAGCATTATGCGTATCAAGTAGAATTCGACAGTATAACTATGAAATTATGAGAATTTTTGAGTTTCGTCCACTCTACTATAATAATAAAGGAATATCCCAATTGGAGTCGCCAAAATTTAGACCCGGGGCTTTGGGGGCCCACATGCGCTTTTTAAAGACATCGAATGTTGTTTAGTTTGGTTGCATAGTGTGAGTATGCTTAGCTTAGAGAGTTAGTCTCGAAGCTCAAAACCCAAGTAGATAAGTCGCCACCGACCTCCTTTCGGGAGCTAACAGAACCCCATTAGGTCATAGTGAAGGGAAAAAATGATAGCCAAGGATAAGAAACTCTCATATCTCTTGATTCGGGGACGAGTGTAAGAACAACAGTAGGTCACAATGTCCCCCTGCGTATAGCGGCCTCTAGTTGTTCTCATGTGTAATTTCATAGTCATAATACCGGATTATAACATACATATTTCCGGTTTGGACCTACAAACACGTAGAAATAAGGCTTGCTAGTTTTTAGTTAATGCACAGATAATTTTCGGTTTTTCATGCATGGGTGATCGCTTTAGGACTAATTTGTTTTTAATCTTTGATTAGTTAAAACATGTTTTTTAGGTATTTTGACCTAAGCATAATTTATAAGTGATTGAAATCATTAAACACTTATCATGGAATCACGTAAATCCTAACGCAACATTTCTAACAAAGATAGATTTTAATTTAAGGTCGAGTCATCAATTAGTCAATAGTACATGAGTTTGATTTTAAACATCTTAATTTATTTAATAGAGAATTAAAACCACATAATCATTCAAACTAACACATTTGAAGAACTTAAGAGAGAGAGAGAGTGTGTGTGTAAGTAAATGAGAAGAAGTGAATGTGAAAGTGTTAATGAAGGCAAGAGCAGGGGGTATTTAGAGTGTTGGAAGTGATGTAAGCGAGCACTAGGGCGCCGGAGGAGCGTTAGAACTCACAGAGGTGGGAGCTCAAGGTGGGCGCCAGGACGCTCAATCAGAGCTATGACGCATGTGCCTTGGGCGTCTGAGCGCTGGCTGGGCGCTTAGGCGCTGCCCATGTATTACGGCTCTCGAGCTCCTACTTTATGGTTTTCACGCGGTGAATCTCCGAAGCTTCCTTATTTCTTATATTTAATCCCATAACATAAATATTTCAATGAATAAGGAATATATACTGATAAGTTCATTTTATATTCATTGTTTGCCCCCATTTTATATTGGTTTTTACCTCTAACACGGCTCTTTTGAGCCCGTTCTACTAACTTTGGTTACTTTTCAGGAATTGATGCTTTTGTGTCGGTTTCTGCTTTATCCCGAGCACTTGGCAAGTTAGTTATAGTCTTGACCATTTTAAGAAGCTAAAAGGAAGCTAGGACGTGATTTAGAAGCCTTTGGAAAGCATAGAAGTCAAGTTTCGAAGTAAACGAGCGAATTTGGAAGCCCCGGGGGGCATTTAGCAGTGTGCCCGGGCAAAGTGGAGTGTGCCCGGGTCGACTGCATTGTGCCCGGGCAGACCGGGCATACTGCTAAGAGCTCATTTTTCGACTTTTCCTCCTTTGTTTCGACTTAGTACTTAATGAAATTGTTTTTAGGTTTTCATTTACGCACTCTATTATTCAAGAACTTAGTTTTAGTTTAGTTTTCTCTCAAAAGAGGTGATTATTGTGGACTTTTTCAATCATTCAATTCAATACAAATTCAGGTTTTAATTCAATCTTAATTCTATTCTCTTTAATTCATGTTTAATTTTAGTTTTTGTTTCTAGTTTTATTTTCTTTAATGTCTTATACCGTAGTTATTGTTTTATTTCTAGTTTCATAATTGTTGATTATTTCTTTAATTATGATCATGCCTTTAGTTTCGTTTTCCACAATTGCTTTAGTTTTTATGATCATGAGTAAGTAGTTTTCTAGGGTAATTTAGGGAAACCTTGAATAATTAATGGACTAATTAACTTAGATTGTTTCAATTTCACATTCAGTAGTCAAATTCCTATTATTGGCTTGCTTGTTTACAATTGAATTGTGCGCAGATTTAGTTGTAATTTTGGTAATTGTCGAATTTGATGCCGAGAGGTAGAAATACCACTGAATAATAAGCGGAATTAGTCTAGGCATGAGCGAGAGCCGCTAGATGAGTTTTGAGGGAGTTTAAGTTTGAGAGAATTAGTGAGTGTTAATTTGACATAATTATGAGATTGAGCGTTCTTTGTTGGTGAATCCATTAGTTGTTCTTGGTGGCCCGAATAACCCTAGACCTTAAATATTAGTTTTAATCACCATCATTTACCGTAGTTAATTAGTAGTCAGTTAGTTAATCGATAATTCTCAACCAAGGCCCTTTTCACAATTTAAGCTTTTTAGAACTAATAGAGTTCAATTGCTTCCCTGAGGATTTGATCCTTAATTCCCTAGCTACATTAGTAAAGTTATTTGGTTTATTTTTGATAGGTGTGCGATAAACTCATCATATACGAAATTTACTTCCATAAAAGAATTAGTCCCTTCCATAAGCCGAACAAAGCTTTCTAGAAGGTTCGTCAAATCCGGTCACATTCATACCCTTAAATTAAATTCTTTTATTTTTGAAAATGAAATTCAAATTTGAGTTATGAAATAAAATGAAATGAAATGAGAACAAAAATGAAAATACGAAAGATTAGAAAAATCACTTTAAGCGTATTTCGACCTTGATAACTCATCATCGGTTAACCCCTTCCGACAGCAATTTTATTTATTTATTCATTTGTTTATTTGCAAGCAACTGACTTTTAAATCGGACATTATTGCGACATGGTACATGATAATAATTAGTCATTTGGTGGGACCAAATATAGATGTCTACACTTGCTTTTAAGTTGCATTTCATTTTTTACAAGCCATTTTCCTTTATACTACGTTAGCTCATTGCAAAAGGTCTTGAAATAAGTTAATAAAATAGTTAATAATAGTCTCTAAAAAATAAATTTGAATACACAATAATAACAGTTAAATTTGAATAAATACTGGGAAAAATCTGCAACAATAACATTATGCATAATGAAAAAATTACCATTTATTTGATTTCATATATGAAGCAAATAGTAACTTGAACACAAAATTCAAACAGTTTGTTGCCAATGTTGTTTCTAAATATTATGGACAATGATAAATAATAATAAATAATAAGAATAGTTTCTTAATAAAACCAAAAAAAACAACAGTATTTTATTAAGAAATCATAATATTATCAAGACATATCCTCCCCCATGTCAAACAAATCCCTGGGCTTCTTCCTAATCACATGAAACCTTCCTTTTTTTTCTCATCCTCTACATAGAAAACTTGTTTTACTTGAGATGAGAAACAAATGGATCATCACACAATATCCTATCCGTATGCAAAAGCTTTGAGAAATTTACACGAACACTTTTAACACTACCATTGGCATAAGTTTGTAGACCCCTATGCATGTACACCCAATTGCAATGAAACAATTAAACAATGCAACATCCAAAATAATTTAAGTCGTATATAGCTTTTCTCATGGCCATATGCTTGTACCATGACACTAGAATATTGGGTTTTTCGTTGGTGCTCATGATCAACGTTATTAAATTGGTAACCATTAATGACTAAACTTTTCAACTTTACTCCCCGATCACTTAGACCACAGGCCAAAGCCTTTATCAATTTTCCTTTTCCGGTGTTGTCATTTATGTTATGCACCAATCACATCACAAAGGGAAAGTGATATCACAGCACCTGCATATGCAACCAATGTACGAATTCATTGATTACCGAGCAATTCACAATGTTCTACTGTATCTCGATGTCATGTGACGGTTGCCTTTGTCCCTTTTGGTGTTTAAATTCACTTTTATGAAAAACAATGACCAAACAATAATTATCTGAATGAAGTAACACGTAGCAATGTGCTTTTCTGAAACATTTATCATCAACGCAAACATTTCTTTCTTCCCAGCCACACGACAAAGTAGTTGTATAAATAGGCATCCATGTTTACGACACCATCTTCACTCGTTTTAGGTCTATTAAAGATATTTGCAATACTTTCTTAATATCTAGAACAAAATGTGTGTGTCTCCCATAGTAGATAACCTTCGCATATAGAACCGTCACGTTAGGCTTTAATGTATAAATGCGATTTCAAAAAGGCCAGGAACCTTAAAAAAAAGTTAGGAAAAATTTTCTGAATAATAATGAATCAAAATGAAGCTTAGGGAAAAATAACCTTTTAAATAATTACATCCATCAGGAATGCATTGGTCCACCTAGCCTAACCTCTTCAACCAAGTGGTTTATCAAATTGACCAAGTGGATTATCAAATTGACCAAGTGGTTAGTAAGAATTATTTCTCCATCCTACATAGTATCACTTACTAGAGCATAACCTGTTGAAGAAGTAAGACAACTCCTGAAACAAATCAATTACTTTTATGGCATTAGATGCTCTTAAAGATACTAGTAGGTGTGGACTCAAGTATTTGGGGGCCCAGGTGCCCTTTTTACGGACATTGAACTTCTTTAGTTTGTTGCATAGTGTGAGTATGCTTGACTTAGTGAGTGAGTCTAGGTTCAAATCCCAAGTAGAGAAGTCTCCAGCGTGTTATTTTCGAGATCTCACGGAACCCCATTAGGTCTAGCCCGAAGGAAAATTGACTGCCAGGGATAAGAAGTTCTCATATCTCTTGATTCGAGGACGAGGGTAAGAATAAGAGTAGGTCACACTATCCCTCCTCGTATAGCGGCCTCTACTTGTTCTCATATGTAATTTCATAATCATAATATTGAATTATAGCATACATATTTCCGTTTTTGAGCTAAAACACATAGAAATAAGGCTAGGCGCTATTTTAGTTAATACACACGTAATTTCCAATTTTACATGCATAGGTTGTCAATTTAGAATTTAATTGATTTTAATCATTACTTTATTCAAAACATTCTTTTAGGTCTTATGAGCTAAACATGAATCCTATGTGATGATTTTAATATATAAACCTTTGTTTAAATATTAAATTAATTTAAACAATTATTAAAAATTATTTATTTAAATAATAAAATACTTAAAATATACTTTATAAATACGTATTTAATACCTAAAAATTCCTCAAAATTACGGGGTATTACAGGTGTGCACGAAAATCAAGTCAAATTATAAGAAACGACAAAAAACAAGAAAAAAGGGAGGGGCTTGCGCCTGGGCGCTAAACCTTCGCCTAGGCTCTCGTCCGGTGATGTGGCGCTCCTACTCTTTCATTTATGGAAACTGTATGGTTATATATACACCACTCCTCTTCATCCATTAACCTCTTATTTGAACAAAATACGACCTTGAGAGCTTGTACTTCGAAATTTCTCAAAAAGGGTTGTGTAATTTGCATCTAGCATGGCTAGGAACTTCAAAGTTATTTGCGATAAGTGGGTTTCGGCACTCAATACAAAGGAGAAAGGTATGCTTAAGGACTACAAACTCGCTTCTTTGATCACTTTGAGTTGTGCTAAACTCAACATTTTTCTTATATATGCTGTAATTGGATTTTGGGACACGAACACTCATAGTTTCATATTCCGTGAGAGAAAAATCACCTCATGGCCTAAAGAATTGAGTGGCTCCTCAATTTGTTATGCTGCTTTGATTACTATTGTTAATGTGTGTATTTGCAAGATTTCTTTTCGTGAATAGTGGCTCCTCAATTTGCTATGCTGCTTTGATTACTATTGTTGAACAATTCGAGTAAGGCAGAACCCCTATGCCTCTATGTACGGGTGTGTTACTTCTAACCTTTGATCGCCTGAAAAAAGATTCTCAAGCTCCCCTAATCGGCTGTCCTCCGATTCTCCAAGTAAATATAACATTATTTCAATATTTGAGAATGATTTGCAATTGAACTTCTAGCAACAAATTGGCCATTTAAATCTTAAATTATATTAAATAAATCTCACATTTGAAATTAACCTTCGTATTAAAACAGGATAACAATGCATGTAACACGTGACAATTGTTTAAGTGAATATATTTATTTCATATATTGAATAGTTCATAAAATATTTGAAGTATCCAGCCAATACATAATTAATTATGACAGGTGATGTTTGAACATTTTTATTTCAAATATCAAATTCGTCATAAAACATTTGGAATATGCATGCAACATTAAAAAATCCTCATGTTCTAATCATTTCAGGTATGGCTCATGGACCGTGTGAACTTGATGGAGCCTCTTGCTAATATCCCCACATATACTTTAAGGAGTTTTTATGGGAGGCGTAGACGGTGTCATCATTCTACCATGCATAAATGGATGCTTACTCTTTCTAACAGGAAGATCTGCATCCGATGGATAGTTTTGAGGGGGAAAATCAAGACCATGATCTATTCTAAAGATACCCCATATATTCGTGTGGCTGGTTTGAATTTGTTGACTCTTTATTTCCCTTCTACGTTGATGACGCCGTTCGGTAAGCAACAATGATTCCATACAATGATATAGTGACACATGAGGAGAAGCATGTGTTGCTAGGCATTTTAAACAATTGGGGGAGGAGTTGGGAGAAACGTAGAAGAATTGATGTGTGTGGACCCGGGGCTTTGGAGGCCCACATGCCCTTTTTACGGACATTGAATGTCTTTAGTTTTTTGTATGGTGTGAGTATGCTTCGCTTGGGGAGTAAGACTAAGCTAAAAACCCTTATAGAGAAGTCGCCACCGCGCTCATTTCTGGAGCTCACAGAACACCCTTAGGTCATACTCCAAGGGCAAATATGATGTAGATTTTAAGTGGTACTCGCAAATAACACTCAACCCTCACGAGGATATTCAATCCTAAGTTATCAAATCCAAATAACTTGATCGAATGCTAATTAATTAAACCAATCTAGAGAATAATTAATTAGGGTTCTAACAATGTAATTCAATCCAAAATCACAAAGTTAGTAAACAATATTCAAGCACACAGAGTGACGCAAACTAGGATATGATTTTTTTTCAATGAATCAAAACTTAAATAATTACATCCTATTGTTGAGATAATTTAAAGGTATAATCAGCAACAAAATCCTAACTAAAATCTACAAAAGAATTTGCCCTTGGATTACTTCCCATGAGAGTCTTCTAACCCATGTTTGTCTTCTATCCATATCCAAACCCATATGATTAAGCTTTAGGTTTACATATTCGTCCACCTTGCTTGAATCCTCATTCAAATTCACATCATTCTCCCCCTCTTGAAAAGAATTTGCCCTCAAATTTACATCATTGTAGTATGGTGATAATTCGCCAATATTGAATGTTGCACTGATATTTCCATACTCACTAGGCAGATCAATCTTATAAGCATTGTCACCATAAGCTTTAAGCACTTCAAAAGGACCATCTGCTCTTGGCATGAGCTTATTCTTGCGCCTCTGAGGGAATCGTTCTTTCCTCAAGTGTATCCATACCATATCCCCTTGGTTGAATACATAATGTCTCCTCCCTTTGTTAGATCGTGTCCTATAAACGTCATTCATCCTTGAAATTCGTTTCTTCACAGCTTCACAAGTCTTTTGGAACACCTCTAACCTCTTCTTAGTATCTGTGTGTATCTCATCCCTTGCTAAAGGAATCAAATCAATTGGCATGTATGGATTAATGCCATAGACAACTTCGAATGGTGAGTAGCCTGTGGTTGAAGATGCAGCGCGATTATAAGCAAAGTCAGCATGACATAGACGAATATCCCAATCTTTCTGAGTCTTGCTCACTAAACCACGCAACAATGTACCCAGAGTTCTGTTTGTAACCTCCGTCTGACCATCTGTTTGTGAATGATGAGAAGTACTAAAGAGTAAATTCGTACCAACCATCTTCCGCAGGCACTTCCAGAAGTGACTTAAGAACTTCAAATCCCTATCACTTACTAAACTCCTCGGTATTCCATGTAATCTCACAATCTCCCGGAAATACAAGTCAGCAACATGTTGTGCATCAGCAGTTTTGTTCATAGCAATAAAGTGTGCCGTCTTGGAAAATCGATCCACCACTACCATTATAGAGTCTCTGGCTCGTTGAGTTCTAGGTATTCCAATGACAAAATCCATGCTTACACTGTCCCATGGCGCATCTGCAAAGGTAGTGGTGTGTATAAGCATTTATGATACATAGGCTTGGATCTCTGGCAAGTTGCGCACCTAGCAACCACGGATTACACATCTCCCATCATCTTTGGCCAATAGAAGTATTCATTAAGCATATCAAATGTCTTATGAACGACAAAGTGACCAGCCATAGCGCCACTGTGTGCTTCCCTCACTAGTAATTCACGAACTCCACATTGAGGAATACATAATTAGTTATGACGAAACAGGAACCATCCTAAACCATGTAATTCCGTGAGGGAACTTGCATCTCTTTTGCATAATCTGGATCTGTGACATAGAGTTCTTTGATATGTTCAAACCCTAGCACTAATGTATCAACCATTGCAAGCAGATATGATCGTCTAAACAAAGTATCATCCACAACGTTCGTTTTGCCCTCTTTGTATTTAGATGAAAACGTGAAGGATTGAAGAAATTCAACCCACTTAGCATGCCTGTAATTCAACTTCTGTTGTCCATTGGTGAACTTCAAAGCTTCATGATCGGAATGTAATATAAACAGTTTTGGTCTAAGATAATGTCACCAATGACCCAATGCTCTCACAATTACATAGAATTCTCGATCATAATTTGAGTAATTCAACTTAGCTCCGCTCAATTTCTCACTGAAGTAGGAGACGGGACGCTTCTCTTGGACAAGCACTGCTCTAATGCCTATGCCACTGGCATCACACTCTACTTCGAAAAGTTTGTCAAAGTCAGGCATAGCTAGAATAGGTGCACGACAGAGCATTTGCTTGATGTTATGAAAAGCCTCCTGTGCTCTTGAATTCCATACGAATGCTCCCTTCTTCATAAGCTCAGTAACGGGGGCCATGATGGTAGAAAAGTTTTGGATGAACCTTATGTAGAACGATGCCAATCCATGAAAACTACGCTCTTCATGTATGTTTGATGGAGTTTTCCAAGACATGATGGCCTCTACCTTGGATGGATCAACCATAACACCTTCTCCGCTAACAATATATCCCAGAAAAACGATCTTATCTTGCATGAAATCACACTTCTCAAGCTTTCCATAGAGCTTTCGCTCACGCAACCTATCAGACAACAATCTCAAATGCCCTAGATGCTCATGAATGTTTGAACTATAGACAAGTATATCATCAAGATAAACAACAATAAAATTGTTTAAGAAAGGGCGTAGCACCTCTTTCATAAGTCTCATAAACGAGCTTGGGGCTTTACAAAACCCAAAAGGCATCACTAGCCACTCATAGAGACCTTGTTTGGTTTTGAAAGCCGTCTTCCATTCATCTCCTTCTCTAATGCGCATCTGATGATAACCACTTCTCAAATCAATCTTGGAAAAGATTGTAGCACCATGTAACTCATCCAACATATCCTCCAATCTAGGCATAGGGAATCTATATTTGATGGTAATGTTGTTTACTGCTCGAGAATCAATACACATGCGCCATGTACCATCCCACTTTGGAACAAAGAGAGCCGGAACTGCATAAGGACTCGTGGTTTCACGAACCAACCCTTTCTCCAACAACTCGTGAATTTGCCTCTGTAACTCCTTAGATGCCTCTAGATCACACCTATAAGCCGGTTTATTTGGAATTGGCGCTCAAGGAATAAAATCAATAGCATGTTCTATCCCTCGGATAGGTGGTAACTCGTTAGGCAACTCTTCCAGAAATACATCATGAAACTCGTTCAAGAGCTTTTGCAATTGTCCATCTTGCACCTTAGACTCCTTTGCAACTTCCTTAACCACAAGCATGTACATAGGAGTGCCTTGTTCAACCTCTTGTTCAAGTTCTTTTCCTATTAGAAACAAGTTAGGCTTCGTGGTTTTAGGATTAGAGTTTGCGTGAGTTTCCTTCGACTCCTTTGGAGACAATGGCAACAAATCAATCCTTTTCTTTCCACAAAGGACCGAACATACATTAGATTCACCATCATGCTTCACTTGTCTATCAAATTGCCAAGGTCGTCCCAAAAGTACTTGACAGGCACTCATAGGCACCACATCACACCATAGTTCATCATTATACTTGCCAATTTCAAAAGAAACAAGGGCTTGTTTCCTTACCTCAATCCCCTCTGTGTCATCAAGCCAATTAAGCTTATATGGATGAGCATGGAGTGTTTGAGGAAGTTTCAAACGATCAACAAGCTCCTTAGAAGCCACGTTTGTGCATGACCCACTATCAACATTCAGGGTACATAGAAACCCTCCTATTTTGCAACGAGTGTGGAACAAATTCTCCCTTTGTTCTTTGTTTGGCGAGGCTTCTACATGCAAAGCCCTTCTAATCACGATCAACTGGCCATCTTCCTCATTGAGTAGTGGTTGTATGTAACAATCGTCTTCACTATCCTCCGCCGTCTCACTTTGATGTGTGTCCTCAGCACATATAATGTCATACTCTTCTTCTTCTCTCTCCCATTGACGAACAACATCAATGTGTAATTGACGTTTCATTGTGCAATTAGAAGCAATGTGTCAATAGCCTTGAAACAAAGTCGCCTCTCTTCAAGTTTCAGTTGAATCTTTAGACGG
This sequence comes from Suaeda aralocaspica, assembly GCA_016808085.1. Taxonomy (NCBI): domain Eukaryota; kingdom Viridiplantae; phylum Streptophyta; class Magnoliopsida; order Caryophyllales; family Amaranthaceae; genus Suaeda; species Suaeda aralocaspica. Next base: position 1,080,235 of record PYUH01000858.1, read on the forward strand.
GGGCTTTTATCAATATGCTATAATATACTACTTGAACTGTAATATGTCATCAGCAACATTAATATGTNCATCAGCAACCTTAATATGCTACAAAATGCTATAGACTTGCTTGGTCTTTGCAAATTAAGATGACTGCGGAGGATTTATCAATCGAAAGCAATTCTACACGAAGAAAAATTAATGACAGGCTATTCCTGACCTACTCATCTAAATTAAATAGGAGAAGATTTGCATTCGAAAGAAAGGACAATGTTGAAATTGTTTATCCAGTCCCAAACCAACAATAAAACCAAACCAACCAACCACAGACTGAAAGGTTAATAGCATGGTTTACCCAGAAAGTTTGCCGCTGCTGTGTTTTCGATTGCTGGTGGTCTGTTTTGGACTATTTTGGGCGGTTTTTTGGACGCTTTAGGTCTGTATTGGTTGCTGGCTATGGGACTGTTGTATTGTTGGTCTGTCTTGGTTCTCTGGATTTGTGTTGAGTTGTTTTGGACTGTTTTGGGCGGTTTATTAGATTTCTTGTCTGTTATGGACTTGTAGTCTGTTAAATTAGCTTTAGCTTTAGCTACAAATTTCAATTAGTTGTTGACATGCTGTTAAATTTCGACCCTTTTAATGTATTCTTTTAAAACCCCTTTTAAAAACCCCAAATTTCATCACAATCAACTACTTTAGTCTAAAATAGAGTACTTAAGAATGAGCTTACCTTCATGACTACATGCATGGCTGAATTGCCGGGCAAATCTCCTTTGGCAGTTAACCAATTCGATCTCCTGTATGGATTTCCATACAGAGAGAATGGTTTCCTGCTAATGGAGTAATTGCCCTGTAATGCAACCGTGCGATTGTTGTTGCAATGATTCAGATAGTTGCATCTTTACTCAAGTATTTATATCTGATTTTTGAAGACATTTATCTCGCATATATATTATTCTTGGCATATCCTATATGGTTTATCCGTTTATGGCATTTCAATGGCATTAATTTATCCGCTAATAAACTAGACGCAACATATTTCATTTTTCAGTACTCCGTATCTTCTTATGAGTAGTTCTTAAGAAACAGTGGTACTTTACTTAAGAGTACATTTTCTTTGGGAAAAACATATAAGTCAAACAACTAGTGGCGTCGCTGATATCTCCATATAGCACATAAGACATTGTTAACAAGATTTATCAGCTTTAAACATAACATTGTCCTACTAGTATCCACATTTAAATCAATTAGTAACGACGACTACAAAGTTCAAAGGTGATAGTCTGATAGGTGCATAGTTTATAGGCTGGCTTATAGCGATTTAAGTATGTGTTCGATGAATATGCCATACTCATCTAGCTAAATTTATATCAATAATACCTACCTAATTCTTCTTCGCCCGACCAAATTAATGCCACTTTTGGCTAATAAAATAGATTATCATAATAAAAATATGTAGGAAAAGTCAACCGATATTATTTGTTGACCATTGACTATTATTTGCTGGCTTATATCAAAAATATGTATGATTATTGCTTCCATAATTCCACCTTATCATAGAAGGTGAGCTTAGATTTGATTGTCATGAAGTTTCCACACACTTCAAAATGTAATTGAAATTTCATCAGAATCAAAACCCCTTATAAAACCCCTAAATTTCGACCCCAAAAAACCCTCAATTCCAACCACATACCCAATCAAAACCGTAGAAGAACTTGAATCACGGTCATATTTTGACTCATTTCATTACCCTTTTAATAAAGCTTCAATCTTTTTAAATAGGGGCTTGAATTATTTGCCCCAAAGACCTAGGCTTTTGGTATTGAACTTAAAGCTATTGGTACTATTCAGGTTTAGGTGTTTGTGTTATGAGCCATGAGTTGTTGTGTGTGTGTTGGAGTTATTAACGGAGTTGGTTGCGTCTTGTGGTTCTTATTTGTTCGTTTATGTGTTCAAAGTTCCTGGTGTTCGTTTAACATGCACTTATGGTTTGTGTGATTGCTATTAAGGAAGTATCATTAAACTGGTTTTAAATTATAATTTATTAGGTATTCACAAAAGCTACATGTGTTCGAGAAGGGCCTTTCAGCAAAGCACAAAGAAGCAAGGTTCGAGACAAGGTTACGACATTCTTGTACACACATTGTTTAAGAAGAAGCTAGGAATATATTAGTACATTCACTTGACTTATTTATTAATTGAACTTTTAGCTATTGGTAATTTGTGTATTGGTACAATGAGACTGCAGTGTAGTAGTTTGGTGGTGGGATTAGCTGCTGTTATAGGCTATGTTGTTTGTTGTGGTTGCTGGTGGAGTGTTGTGCTGTGTTGTTTCTATTTCTTTGTTTGTTTAGGTGTTGTGGTGTGTGGTTTCAGCATGTTTGTTGTAGTGTTGATTTGCTGCTGGCCTGGTTCAGTTGGTTTGTGTTGTGGTTGTGTTGCTGTGCAGTCTGGAGGTTCAGTTTTGGGTGCTTTTGGGGTGCTGCTGTAGATTGTGCTGTGCTGGGGCTGCTTTCTGGTTATGGCATTGTTGGTTTTCAGGTGTGCTGCCTGGCTCTCTGGTCAGTGTTTGGCTTGGTGCAGTTGGTGTGGAGAAAGGGGTGAATTGCTGCGGTGGTCAGTGTTTGCTGAATATGCTGTTATTTTTTTGTTGTGAGCTGGTTGTGGACTAGTCTAGTTTGGCTGTGTGCTGCTGCTTGTTTTGCTGGTTGTGGCTAGATGAGTTGTTGGTATGGCAGTTTGGTGGTGGTTTTGGCAGCTAATCACTGCAGTGTTGTGCAGCTAGTGTGGTTGTGTGCTGCTGCATGTTTGGTGAGTGTTGCTGTCCTGCAGAATTTTTGTGGTAGGTTTGTTGCTTTGGTGAAGGGTTTTGTTTGGTTCTTACTGCTGGAAGCTGTTTAAGAGGCTGTAATGCAGTATGAGCATTGCAGGGCTGAAAATGGTTTTTTGTTGGCAGTTTACATTACTGATGTGGTTGATCTGGTTGCTTGGTCGGTATTATAATGCTTGATTTGGGTTGTGGGTGTTTGGTTGTTCTTGGTTTTGTTTCTTAATTTGTTGGTGTTTTTTTTTTTTGGTTTGTTTGTTTTATGTATAGTTTGAATTCATTTGAGCTACTTTGGCTGGATTGAGTCAGTTTGGCTAAGGCTGGCTATCTAGGTTGTATACTTTCCTTTTTTGGTAATAACAATCGATTAATTTATATTAATTGAACTGAATTTGGTTTCAATAAATTGGGTACTAGCTGCGGAATATTATTTCGAGGGAGCGTGGATGATATTAGGAATAAGGAGCGTAAAATAATTTCAGAAAATTACCAAAAAAAAAAAGTATTATTTGCTGCGGTTACTCAATTAACCGCAGCAAATAACTCAACTGAAATTGGAGGAAAACAGGACATTTGCTGCTGTTATTTGCTGCGGTTATTCAGTTAACCGCAGCAAATAACCCTATTTTTTGCTGTGGTTATAAAATTTCATCATTTGCTGCTGCTATAAGTGAACCGCAGCAAAAAACCGCAGTAAAATGCATTTTTTGTACTAGTGGGTATTTATAGGATTGGAAGTGATGTCATCGAGCGCGAAGATGCCCCACCTTCGCCTAGGCACTCAGTAAGCGTGAGGGCGTTCGTGCTTGGGTGCCCGGGCACTGGTTGGGTGCCTAAACGCTTCTCCTGCACCATGGCCCTCGATCTTCCTTCATTTTAATTTTCCGCGGTGAATCTCCGAAGCTTCTCTCTACAAGAAAACGGGAAAATAGCGACGGATTTTTTGCGACAAAAGTAAATTGCGTCGCAAACTTGCGACGGAAATCCCCTTGTTTACGACGGAATTAGCTGTCGCAAAAAAGTGACAAACCAAATTAGATGACCAAATGTTTTTTGCGACGGAATTTTATTTTTGAGACAGAATTAATTCCGTCACAAAATTCCCATGCAAAAAATCGACAAACCCTTATTGTATTTTGTCGCCCAAAAATTAAACCAACACAACACATCACTTCTTCTTCTTGTTTGCCATTCTCCCTTATCCCACAAACTAACCTAACCCAAAAACCCTCCTTCTTCTTCTTCGCCATTCTCCTTCTTGTTCTTCTCCATTCTCCTTCTTCTTCTTTGTCAATTCGCCACCACCACCATTCTGCTTCTCCTTCTTCGGTTCGCCACCACCACCATTCTCCTTCTTCTTCTTCGTCGTATCTCCGTCAAACCCAAAAAATTAAACCCTTAAACCCAATAAACCTGTTTCTCCCTTCTCACTTCTCCCCTCTCCACCGTTTCTCCTCCCTTCGATTCCTTCAATCCACCGTCAACCGCCGCGGTATCGCCGACCAAGTTAACTTAGTCAGGTAGACCTTCTCCTTGTAATAGTGTCCATTAATTTGAATTTTTTTTCTTTGAGAAAATAATTTGATAATTATTGATTATTTAGTTGTTGTTATTTATTTGGATAGTAGGGGTTGAATTGTTGAATCTAATTGATCAATTTTCATAATTAAAACACTTGATTGAATTATTATTACCTAATTGTTGAATTTTTTAAGCTTGAATTGCTGGAATTTATTGTTATAAAGGTTGGATTACTATTGGAATTGAAAATTTAATTTGTTGTTTATTGTTATCACAGAGAGTTGCCTGGTTTCATTTGCTCTTTTGTAGTTGATTTCAATCGATTTTAAATTGTTTATAGAACTTATGTCGTCTATCTATCTATGATGTGATTCCAGCGAAATCTGTTTCTGTATTCAGTTAGTTTGAAATGGATGTCATGTGGTAAAAGGTAAACCTCAATTTTGTATAGATTTTGTCTTTTTAATCAAAGTATAATATCGATTTTTTAACGGAATGAAGATATAGTGTTTGTTGTTTATGTTTTATGTAATCCTTTGTAAGGCGGATGGAAAGCACCGTTGATACGATGTGGTTGCGGTTTCAATCTTTTAAGTCTTGAGAGTGCTTTGGAACTTGAGGGTGCAGTCGAGGAAAACTGCCCGTTCAAAATAAACATTGGTTTCGTATAGTGTCGATGCTCGATGTAAGCGCCCCTGGCTTGTAGTTGTTGAGGTTATTAATGCTCTATCTATTCACTTCCTTTGCTTTCTTTACTAATTACAAAAAACTGTTGCATGTTACTTAACGTTTTAGAGCTTTTCTGATACGAATATCAATGAGCAAAACTTCGATGGTTTGGTAGAAGGTGCAAAGCAAGATGCAACCATGGGAGAACTAGTGGCTTATGGAGACACGAGACTCTTGGGGTTGACTAGGGTAAATTTTTACGTGTGCATGGTGACATGCACAAGTTTCCTCACGTAAAAATCGAGCAAGAATAAGTTAGTAGTTTAGGAATGTTGAGCTATATGGGTTTTCTTCCCACTTCATTTGATAGGGTTTTACCATATGGTGTTTTGTGATTTTCTTATTAAGTCTATGAGTCATGGTTGATGGAATCAAGCATGGGGAACACGAAAATGGAGGTTTCTTGGAAAAAAGATCGAAGCTCAAAAGGTTTCTTGAAGTTCTTGAAAATGGAAGTCCATCAAAAATCAAAGGAAAATATAGCGGGTTATATTACGGGATTTTTGAAAGATTTGGGCAACGTTGTTGGGCGTGTTTTCCGTGTTGTTTGACTTGGTCAACTTTAGTTAGTTGGTTGATAATATTGTCCTTAGATTTGTTTCTCAAAATATCTAAGATTTAGGCTAGAAAATCAGATTACAAGCTTGGTACGCAAGACTTGTATCCGGTTTCGAGTAGATTCTTGTTATCCTAATGTTGGTTTGTTTATACCTTAATTCTAGGGTAGTTAGGATTTGTTTTAGGATATTCACATATTGTGTGACATGTTTAGCTATAAATAGGATGTAAAGTACCTCAATAAAATGAGATTAGAGTGATTAAAACACAAGTTGTTTCCGTTTTATTGTTTCACGTAAAAACAAATTTTGTGAGGATTTCTTGTGAGGAATTCGACGAGTGAGTGGTGCTATTGAGCTTTATCTCACGTGAGGATAGTTTTTAGGATTTGAGGGTGCTTTGCTTTAATCAAATTCTAAACAATTATTCGCCTTAGGATTTCGAATTTGTGGTGCGTCGCTTTATCAAATTTGTGTTCTAAGTTATCTTGTGTGAGTGGCGCTTGTTTATAACAAAATTCACATCATTTTCTATTCTAATAATAAACTATAATGGTTGATTCTATTTTTCTATCTCTATTGAACATACATGTATATGTGCAAACTAGGGACAATGTATTCCCATCGGTGAAAAGAGAACCAGTTTTTCATAATGTATGCGCCAAAACTCTAGGATTTTTCACTTTCTAATAGCGTTGGTTAGCTAATTTTTGGGGTTTATGTTGTTTTCCATCTTGTAGGATACGGAAAATTATGATGATTGCAGGTGTTGTTGTTCTAGAAATGATCAGCTGATGTATGTTTGGACTGTTGGACTCTTATGATGGTTGGCGGTTGCTATTAATTTAATTGACCCTGCTCTTAGAGGTAGTTCAACCAAAATCTTGTTATTTGCGAAATCTTTGTGGCGTCATCTTTATGTGTACTGTGAAGATTTTATGTCTTTTATCTGGCATTTGAGTCATGCTAAAAGCTAACTATTGACAGCTCTGAAAAATGCCAGATGATGTTATTCACTTATTAAGATTCTGTCATCGCTTGTACTACATGCCTAGATAGAAAGATTGCATAAGTGTTTCTTATTTTTAGTCAATAGCTGATGGTGCCCATGATTATATACTAATAACTTGTTCTATTGTGTTTTGCTATATTTATGAGGTCTAGGTTTGTTTAAAAGTCAACTATGTTTAACCAAGAAAGCATCTTAGTGGTCAGAAACTCCTTTCTTCTGATGGATTACAGGTAAGAGAAGGTACTAGAGATGCTTCTTGATGAATATATGCTAGCAAACCCATTGTCAAAAAGCATCCTCAGCAGTGATGTTGCTTATTTGGCTTTCCTTTGTTTATTGTTTTTTTTTTATATCATAATATATGGATTTTTTTGGCAGCTGTTACTTTTCAGTTTTGTGACTTTTTAACTATGGCAAGGATTATATTTTGCTCCATAGCCTCCTACTTAATATAATGCTTCCAAGTTATTTTATGGGCACCTTACTCTTTCCTTTTGTGAGCAGAGACCGGATGAATATGGGTCTGTCAGGAACACTGTCACCTGACATTGTAAATTTGACTGCGTGGAACAAAATATAGGTGCCTAATCTTACACTACAAGAAAACAACTTATTTGTGACGGAAAAATTCCGTCGGAAAAACCATAAATTCCGTCGGAAACCGGTCGTCGATATTCCCTTCGTCGCAAATTGTTGGGTTTTCCGACGGAATTTCTGTCGCAACTTTTTGCGACGGAATTTTCCATCGCAAATCCAAATTTTTGAGGGAATTTTCCATCGGAAATTTATGACGGAATTTTCCGTCGCAAATTCCAGATTTGCGAGGGAATTTTCCTTCACAAATTTGCAAGGGAATTTTCCATCGCAAAATTCCAAATTTGCGAAGGAATTTTCCCTCACAAATTTATGACGAAAAATTTCGTCTGAAATATGCGACGGAATTTTCCCTCGCAAATTTGCGATGGAAAATTCCGTCGGAAATTTGCGAGGGAATTTTCCATCACAAATTCCCCATTTTGCGACGGAAAATTCCCTCGCAAACTAGTGCTCAATTTGCAACCATTTAATTTTCTATTTTTTTTGCGACGTTAAATTCCCTCGGAAGTTTTAAAAAATTCTTATATGACAACTTGCGATGAATATTTCCGTCGGAATTTTGCAATTTCTTTTTAAAAAGACTACTTCAAACCCTAATTCGTTCGTGCAAATCTATATGTAGACCATAACCATTTCCGTTCTGTTGCGACGATAAATTCCGTCGCAAACTATTTAAAAAATAAATAAATTAATTTCTGTCTTACAACTACCATTAAATACTACCATAACAAGTTTAACAATAATAATAATTGCATACAACTAAACTATATATCCATTCGATAATACGATATATCATGAAACACAAGTAAGCTAACTAAACTGGAGTGCCTTCACCTGCGCCACTAACCGAATCATCTCTGGGGTCTCTACGATGACTCTGGAAAGGAGAACAACAGTCAGTGCCGAATCCCTAAATCCGACTCATCAGCTCCTCCACATGCTCTCTGGTTCTTTACTCCATTTCGGCAATCTGTACTTGCATCTCATTCCTGACCTCCTCTCGAACTTCCTACCTTAACTCATCACAAATCTGGGTCCTAATTTCCTCCTGGAACTCCTGCAGCAGGGTTGTGACATTCTCTACCCTCTTGTAAAAATGTTCGTGCATTTGAGAAACGATAGAGGGAGTGTACTGCTGTGACGATCCACATCGCCTGAACGACCCGTATTAAAGGTCAGCACCAATACCAAGACCTATAACGCGACCTTTCTTGATTGAAACAAACATGAAAGTAATAGAGGAATACACATAGACAACTATTTCAACTTGTGTTCAATTATGTGTCCAACTTCAATAAAAAATGAATGAAACATAGCTACAATTATGCCGATTTCACTAGTTTCATTTCAATAAAACTTATACATAACTTAAACATTCCTATAAAGCATAGTTATAACTTTGTAAGGTTTAAATTTAAAGCAAATGACAAGTTCCAAGTGATTTTTGCTCAAAATGACTGAAAACACCTCAAAATGGCCATTTACATGCCCATTTCATTACCGTCACTTCAATTAAGCTTATAAGTACCTTTAACATTGGTATACTACATATTTAGAGGTGTCTATGTTTTTAATTTATTGAAATGTGGCATTACAACCGTTTGGGCTCAAATTCACTCAAAAAAGCTCCAAAATCACGAAAAGTGGGTAATATCATGGCCAAGTCAGTAGTTGTTCTTCATTTAAGCTTATAACTAAGTAAAATTTTCCTAAATCAAGTATTTACAAGTGTATAAGGCCTCAAGTTAAGTTAAAAGTCAACTTCCAAGTGTTTTGGGTTCAATATCACCCAAAATGACTCAAAACACCTCAAAATGGCTATTTACTTGCCCATTTCATTACCGTCTCTTCAATTAAGCTTATAAGTACATTTATCATTCATATAATACATATTTAGAGGTTTCTATGTTTTTGATTCATTGAAATGCGGCATTACAACCATTTTGGGCTCAAATTCACTCAAAAAAGCTCCAAAATCACGAAAGGTGAGTAATATCATGGCCAAGTGAGTAGTTGTTCTTCATTTAATCTTATAACTAAGTAAAACATTCCTAAATCAAGTATTTACAAGTGTATAAGGCCTCAAGTTAAGCGAAAAGTCAACTACCAAGTGTTTTGGGTTCAATATCACACAAAATGACTCAAAACACCTCAAAGTGGCTATTTACTTGCCCATTTCATTATCGTCTCTTCAATTAAGCTTATAAGTACCTTTAACATTCATATACCGCATATTTATAGGTGTCTATGTTTTTAATTTAATGAAATGTAGCATTACAACCGTTTTGGGCTTAAATTTACTCAAGAAACCTCAAAAATCACGAAAAATGGGTAATATTATGGCCAACTAACTAGTTGTTCTTCATTTAAGCTTATAACTGAGTAAAACATTCCCAAATCAAGAATTTACAAGTGTTTCATTTAAGCTTATAACTAAGTAAAACATTACTAAATCAAGTATTTACAAGTGTATAAGGCCTCATGCTAAGCTAAAAGTCAACTACCAAGTGTTTTAGGCTCAATATCACCCAAAATGACTCAAAACACCACAAAATGGCTATTTACTTGCCCATTTCATTACCGTCTCTTCAATTAAGCTTATAAGTACCTTTAACATTCATATACTGCATATTTAGAGGTGTCTATGTTTTTAATCTATAGAAATGAGGCATTACAACCGTTTTGGGCTCAAATTTACTCAAGAAAGCTCCAAAATCACGAAAAGTGGGTAATATCATGGCTAAGTCACTTGTTGTTCTTCATTTAATTTTATAACTAAGTAAAACATTCCTAAATCAAGTATTTACAAGTGTATAAGGCCTCAAGTTGAGTTAAAAGTCAACTTCCCAGTGTTATGTGCTCAATATCACCCAAAATGACTCAAAACACCTCAAAATGGCTATTTACTTGCCCATTTAATTACTGTCCCTTCAATTAAGCTTATAAGTACCTTGAACATTCATATCTGCATATTTAGAGGTGTCTATGTTTTTAATTTATTGAAATGTGGCATTACAACCGTTTAGGGCTCAAATTCACTCAAAAAAGCTCCAAAATCACGAAAAGTTGGTAATATCATGGCCAAGTCACTAGTTGTTCTTCATTTAAGCTTATAACTAAGTAAAACATTCCTAAATCAAGTATTTACAAGTGTATAAGGCCTCAATTCAAGTTAAAAGTCAACTTCCAAGTGTTTTGGGCTCAATATCACCCAAAATGACTCAAAACACCTCAAAATGGCTATTTACTTGCCCATTTCATTACCGTCTCTTTAATTAAGCTTAAAAGTACCTTTAACATTCATATACTGCATATTTAGAGGTTTCTATGTTTTTAATATATTGAAATGTGGCATTACAACCATTTTGGGCTCAAAATCACTCAAAAAGGCTCCAAAATCACGACAACTAGCTACTACCATTGCCAAGTCAGTAGTTGTACTTCATTTTAGCTTATAACTAAGTTAAAAATTCCTAATTAGCATATTTGCAAGTGTATAAGTCCTCAAGTTAAGTGAAAAGTCAACTTCCAAGTCGACTTCCAAGTCTACAATTAGTATCTCTTCAATTAACCTTATAAGTACTTTTATCATTGATATACTGCATATTCCAAAAATGACTCAAAAAACATCAAACATTCCTAGATAGCAAATAATCCAAGAATCTATGCCTGTACATTAAGTTCAAGTATCATGTTAAAAATGTTCGGGGCTTCTTAACCATTTACAATTAGAGCACAAAAGCAATTTGTTTAAATTCGTGAAATATTTTATCTAATTCAACTACCTTTAACGAATGAAAAAGCAAATCCTTAAATATTGATTAAACACAAACACTTCGAAACTCTAATCATTACACATTCCTAAATTTTTAATGTTGTAGCAATTGTTTTTAATCCTGTTAAAAAGTCACAAGAAAGCAAGCTTTAATAATAACTACAACACAACAGACTTATGTTGTTCAGGATCCTGTCCAACCCTTGTTTACTGAAAGATCAACACCAAACATTAGCACCACAAATCCTTATATACATTAAGTTGTCATACTCAATGCATTGCAGTTGAGCAATACTTTTTATGTTCTATTTGTCACTAAGAAAAAAGAGCAACAAAAGCTCTGCTTCTATCAATATTTTGGCCATTATTATCAAACATCCCCACCATCTTGTAACGATCACTTTAAGTTCATAATCAAAGCTCAAACAAGACTTTGGGATTTTTGAAATTTTTTATAGGCAACCAAAACCAAGTTTTTGTTGGTTAAGTTTATTACTAAACAGCATAATTTAGATGTGACATCTGTATAAAAGAAGTAGCTATAAACATGTAATCATTATTGTATCTTACCATCATACAAAAGAAGACTACATGGTTTCCAATTAGAGTTGAAGGTAAGATTGTTAACTGAATCTGAAAGCTAAATATAGAATACAAGTAGTAAAGTAGTCACCAAAATCATAGTCAGAAAGTCACAATTACAACAAATGTAGTTTTACCTTCACAAATTCACAACATTTTAATCACAGATCAAATAGGCCACAAAGGATACCTCAACCAAGCAAAAGAACTAAATAAACTCTTAATTCAAATAATTAAAAACACTCAAGACAATAAAGTCAACGCCCATGAAAAAGATCAATTAAACATAACACCCATATGCTGAATTTCCATCATTAACATCAAAACAATAACAATTCACCTTAAATATCCAGAAGGGTACCCTTAAATTACAGCAAAAAAACGTTAAGTAATCCCAGAAAACAACAATAACCTATTAACCCAGTTGGACAAGAACAAAATATGGAGTATGAATCTCAGAAGTCAGAACTGTTTAAGCCATTTTATTCATCCAACACATAATCTTTCCTCAATACATAATCAAATCTAAAGCAACAAATGGTTAGGCATCGAATGGTTCACTTACTTAGGCATGTTGAGAGCATAGTAATTACCTTAGACTTTAATTCAACATATATTCCAATGGCCTCAAGTTGTTGGAGTTGTCCGGATTTCACACGAACAACACAGCTAGTACAACAACCTGCACCATTAAAAGGTTTATATTATTCTTCAACTAACAGCAATAACATTAGTAGCAGTAAAAAGGTTTATATTATTCTTCAACAAACAACAATAACGTTAGTAGCAAGGGCTGCAATTGCAGCTTACTTAGAAGACTTAAACAAAATACATGATTCTTCAAGCTATTCCATATATACATATAAGAGACCAACAGGGGCAGAAGTTCCATAAAACAAGAAAATCAAGTATAAACATAACCTAAACATAATGAACTTAGAAAAAAGGTGCACCCAGGCTTGTCCACTCACGATTTGTACCGTTCCTCATCTGCTCACCCCACACCCAATCCTCAAACTAAAAGATTATTCTGCGTCTCATATTTATATGGGTGAATTTTCCCATTAATTTCCTATATATTTAGAAAAATGAAAGCAACTTTGAGACAAAAAGTCCTCAAACAATTACGCAGCTGAACAGTTCATGCTATCTTAAATCTTAATATCACCATCATGACCCAAACCACTCCCATAAAGGTTATATATGCACTACACATCATATTAAGTCAGCAGGAGGGAATGTTATTACGTTACTTTTGTTTGTTACTTTTTTCAGCCCAAAATATTCAGTACAAGAAATCCAGCAAGTTGTTCATCCTGATTTCATCATATACTCAAGACTATCAACATTCTCTCCCGCTGACTCCAATGATATAAAGTTCAATGATATAAACTTGTCCAATAATACAGAAGCTAATTAAACAACGTGGACTCCAAGATGTGAAGGCAGTTGAAAACAATAATTAGCGTATAAATGTTACAATCAACATCCATTATAATTTTGCTGTTGATTAGAACGTGCTAAGGAGTCTTTTTATCAAGCTAAGGGTTAACGGTGACGGCCAGGGGCTGACATAGGCGATTAGTGTAGTTGGCAGTTAACTCGTAATACTGAGTCACTGACGCAAACCATAAATTTCAAATCATATAATCCGTAATAAGCATTTAATCAAACAAATGATTAACCCTAAACCACTTAATCAATCAAACAAATTCAACAATTTAGCTTCACAATAAGCAATTCAAATAGAATTCTCAACACAAAATTCAAAACAAAAAATCAAACAAATTCAGAAAAATACCTCAAACAAATTCAGATAGAAGCTGCCGTCGAAGAAGAAGAAGCCGCCATCGAAGAAGAAGAAGTCGGCGTCGAAGAAGAAGAAGAAGCCACCGTCGAAGAAGAAGAAGAAGAAGAAGAAGAAGAAGAAGAAGAAGAAGAAGAAGAAGAAGAAGAAGAAGAAGAAGAAGAAGAAGAAGAAGAAGAAGAAGAAGAAGAAGAAGAAGAAGAAGAAGAAGAAGAAGAAGAAGAAGAAGAAGAAGAAGAAGAAGAAGAAGAAGAAGAAGAAGAAGAAGAAGAAGAAGAAGAAGAAGAAGAAGAAGAAGAAGAAGAAGAAGAAGAAGAAGAAGAAGAAGAAGAAGAAGAAGAAGAAGAAGAAGAAGAAGAAGAAGAAGAAGAAGAAGAAGAAGAAGAAGAAGAAGAAGAAGAAGAAGAAGAAGAAGAAGAAGAAGAAGAAGAAGAAGAAGAAGAAGAAGAAGAAGAAGAAGAAGAAGAAGAAGAAGAAGAAGAAGAAGAAGAAGAAGAAGAAGAAGAAGAAGAAGAAGAAGAAGAAGAAGAAGAAGAAGAAGAAGAAGAAGAAGAAGAAGAAGAAGAAGAAGAAGAAGAAGAAGAAGAAGAAGAAGAAGAAGAAGAAGAAGAAGAAGAAGAAGAAGAAGAAGAAGAAGAAGAAGAAGAAGAAGAAGAAGAAGAAGAAGAAGAAGAAGAAGAAGAAGAAGAATAAGAAGGCGTCGAAGAAGAAGAAGGGAATATCGTCAGCGCCGCCAAGGTGAGGGAGTAAGGTTGAGTGTTGAGAGGTACTGTTGAGAGGGAGTAAGGTTTGAGTGTTGAGAGGGAGTTAGGGTTTAAGTTTTTTTTTTTCTTTTACGCGATAAATTATCTAATAAAGCATGGTTCAAATTTTGTCGGGATTTTGCGATGGAATTTCCGACGGACCCAATTCCGTCGCTATTTTGCTAGGGAAAATTCCATCCCAAATTTTTTTTTCCGTCACAAATTTATTAAATTTCATATGAAGTTTTGTTGGAAACTTCCGACTGAATATTCCGTCGCACTGGTATTAATTCCGTTGCAAATTTGCGACGGAAAGTAATTCCGTCGCAAGTTGGGTTATTTGCGATGGGATTTTATTCCGTCACAAAAATTCCGTCGCTAATAAGCAGTTTTCTTGTACTGTTATAGATGTTGTGCTAGTTAAATTTGAAATGATACTTATTATTATGTTTCATTTATTTGATAGATTGCTTTGTAATAACAACTTGTCCGGATTTATACCCTCTCTATTGGCAGATTGAAGCATCTGGAAACACTGTAAGCCCTTTGTTCTTTGAGAACTTTAGTACACATGATTGAGTGGGCCCTAGACGTCGTACACAACTAAGAATGTTGGCATGTTCTTGTGTGTTTTGTAATTTTGTAATGGTGTGATAGATCTTCAAATGTGATCAGTACGTATCAACTCATTTATGGGATTTAGGCTCCGAGTTGGGGGCTATTAAAGTTCTATGGCGCAAAAGCTTGTTACATAGTGTCTTGATGATGAACTGGGGTGTGAAAAAAAAACTCGTGAAATGTGAACATAGGTGTATCAATCTTTTAATAGCTATGAGCCTGTGGATGCATGTTCTATAGATTTTTATTGAAAGGTTTTCAATCTCTTATATGATGTTGCGTGTATATTAGGGGATTGGAAGATAATCGATTTACTGGACCCATTCCTTCATCACTTGAAGATATCACAAGCTTGCATGAACTATAAGTTCTATATCCTTTAAAGCTTTTATTTCTAGTGACTTGCTAATCACAAACATTGTCTTATTTTTGCTGTGAATTAATTTATTACTTTGGAATGGAGATTTATGAATGGTGGCTACCTGCTCAGCAATGAGAGTGAGCATTTGCTGGGTGTGGAATAAAGTTGCATGTAGGAAAATAATGGCATAATTTAAGAGAACTTTAATTTGTCCCTTCATTTCACCTAATACTCAAAATAAAGTGAAGTGGCTATTATCTCAAGGTATTAGCTAGATTAAGCATGGTATATGATTGAAAATTATAACAAAGTCCCGATAAATATGATAGATTCTTTCTCGTAGGTGGGGGGAAGGGTACCAGGTTGTAAGAGTTGAGTCTAGAGTTTTGTTGCTTGGCTGTTAGTTTTGTTTTCTTTGTTGTTTTGAGCAGTTTTGTGTTGTTCTTCTGTTTTGTCTATTTTAGCCTGTGTTGTTGCTCAGGTTGTCTGCAAACTGTCTGTTATTGATGGAGCTGGTGAAGCTACATCAGTTTTGCGGGAAAGTTTGTGTGCATTGTATATTGTTGCTGAGGGTGTTTTACTTTGTGTTGATTAGGCTATTGTGAAGGATGTTATTATTGCTTTGGAGTAAAGCGTAGCTCAGGTTTATGTCTGGTACTTGTAGCTTATGCCTGAAATGCAGTATTTTGCAGTCATGGCTACTGGTGTTTTAAAGAGAGGAATGTGGTTTTAGTTGCAAAATGCAGTTTGTAAGAAGCTTGCAACATTGAGGTGGATTTGAGTGGTGAGATGCAGAGAAGGCCTCTGCAGTTTTTTTTATTTATTTATTTTTTTTGCTTTATGTGGTTGTTATGTATAGGTTGTTGAGTTTTATTTTGTTTGTTTGATGTATAGACTGAACTGAGTCAGTTTGGTTTAGGGTATGCTTAATAGGATGTATTTGTTTCTCCTTTTTGAAAATAAAATCACTTACATTTTTACCCAAAAAAAAAGGTTAATTTACGCCCTTTTATGTATCATTACTGTCTTTGTAATATTTTACTAATGTAATATAGCATTTGTTACAATTAGTAACGTTTTATATTTAAAAAACCACTATTAGTAACGTTTTTGTAAAAAAAAAGGATACTAATAGACTGTCTATTAGTATTGTTTTTTTTACAAAAACGATACAAATAGGATTTCCTATTTGTTACGCCTCCAATTGTATCGTTTGTAAAACAATATAAATAGGTCATAAAAAATGATACTAATATGCTATTTTTCTTCTAGTGTTTTCATTGCAAATTTGCGAGGGAATTTTCCGTCGCAAAGTAGCTAACTTTGCGAGGGAATTTTCCATCGCAAACTCCAACAGTTCGGTCGCAAATTTTTATTTCCGTCGCATGTTTGGAAATTTGCGACAAAAATTTTAGTGAGGGACGTTTTGCGACGGAATGTGCTAAGTTTGAGACGGAATTTGTCCGTCGCAAAATATCTGTTATCTTGTAGTGATTCCATATTTCGTATATTCATTTCCATAAACCGAAATATTACGTAATAAAATTAAATTTTACATCCATATACCAATTTATTCACTTCCGAAACCTAGAGTTTGCATAAACCGAACAAACCCTCCTAGAAGGTTTGTCAAATCTGGTCACATCCATATGCTTAAAGTAATTTCTTTATGTTGGAAAACGAAATTAAAAAGTAAATTATAAATGAAAACGAAATATAAGAAAATAAAATGATAATTAGTGAGTTAATTTAATCACAAGTAATTATTGGTTATTTCGGTAATGGCTTCTTACTTTTCGAAAAGTTTTAGCGGTGTTGCCCCCAACCAAGGCGTTTCATGCCTAGACCCCGACTCGACGACCGAGCCGCGGGACCCTTGTATAGATTGTGGGGTGGGGACAAAATAGGTGAAGGACTGACTTCTGACACAAAACTAGGCGTTCTTTTCAAGCAATCAACTTTTAGACGTTGGACTTGTAGCAACATGGTACACTTCAATCATCGGTCATTAGGTGGGACCAGATATAGGCGTCTACACTACGACTCCCCCACTTTGACTAGTCTCGTAAGACGAGAGTCAAAGTATTCGGTACCTGCAAACTAAAGGTTAGTCTCGCTTGCACCTGTGCGATCTCCGTAGGAAACGCCTCATTTCGTTGGAGTGATGTTCCCTTGAATGCTTTTAGGATTCTCGGGATAATGTTCATGATTATTTTCCTTCAGATGCCTTGATCGTATAGGGAATGTATGATAATGTGTATGTGCTTTACTTCCTTCAAATGCGCATCGATCGTTAGGAAGCTCCCTTCAAGTGCTTAACCGTATAGGGTAGGTCATGATAGTGTGTTTATGATTTCTTTCAGTGTCTACACTTAACAGTATAGGAAATTTGCAATAATGTGTTTGATCGCTTTAGGTGTATTCAGCTTAACCGTATAGGGAAATTCATGAAGATGTGTTTACTCCCTTCGGGTGTCTTTAAGAAAATCGTATAAGGAATTCATGAAAATGTGTTTACTCCCTTCACACACTTATGTCGTATAAGAAGTTATTTGATGATGATGTTGTAGTGCCATAATCGTCCGACGATATAGGCTTTATTGATTTGGACCTCTGTTGAATTTGAGGAGCCTTTTGAAAATGGTAACCTAAGCTTATTTCCTAAGAGCCTTTTGAGGATAGTGTGTATCACCTGGCGATATGAATTCCTTCCACTTGAAACATGCTTTGGTTGTGGGGAAGTGTGATATGATGCTTTGTTTGATGTGTTTTATGTAGTAGACACGCTTTGGTCATAAGGAATGGTGGTAATGCAAACGAAAGTTGTATTAAAAGATTATTACCTCTTGGAAATATACGTAACGTATTTAGTTTCCACTTTAGACACTCTTTGGTCATAGGGAAGTATTAGGTTCATGATAATGTAATTGTTTGAGTTATTTATTGTATTTAGTTGGAAGTGTCTTTGGCTTGATAATGCGTTTTTGCTATTTTTTTGAGCTAGGTTATTTTTGGAGTTGAGGTGTTTATAGAGGTTCTTTTTGTGTGGAGCTTAGTGGCATTAGGCCCCCGTTTGCTGGAGATGCTTGAGAGTTGGCGAGTTCAGTCAACGTCTTGTTAGGCTGGTCGCCTAGTAGCATTGAATAGATTGTGAATGCTTGTTTGACTTGTTGATTGATGCTTCATCCATGAGGCTGCTCCTTGATGGTATGATGCTTGGTGTTACTCGATTGAGAACATTGTTTTGGTAAAGCCCCCAAATTGGCAACCTGTCTTATCGTACAACATTTTCAACTTGCATAGAGATGGACCCTAACATTGCATGTTTAGGCTGATCCTATATGCATGACATTGACTTTTGATAAAGATTTAATTTTAACTTATGTGATCGTATATGCAATGTGATGAATGCAAAAATTTACCCCATTTTTGGGTGACTATGGAGGAATACCGACTCTCCCCCCTTAAAAAAGAGACGAAAAGAGTAAAATGCACCTAGACTCAAATTAATGTAAATCATGACCAAGGAAGTAAACACATGATGGGTTGATGTATTAGAAAAAACTTGTAGGATAGAGCCGCTTTGGGTGTATGGGAAGGTTATTGGGAATAAAGCCTCCAGCTTGTGATGATAGGCCCCATGTTTGAATATGAGGAGCATTTGATGAATTAAGTAATTACCTCATAGGGCAATTGTAGGGATAAAAGTTAACCCTTGTGTGGCTAAGAATAGAATGTATAAGACTTTTGTGATTTTGAGGCTTTATGGTGTGAAATGAGTTTTGTGATGTTACGTAGGAGGTAAGAGAAGTAAATATTATGTGTGATTGCTCAAGTTGGTTACTTGATGATGTTTCTTCTTTAGGATAAGAGAGCGAAGAGTGAATGAGAACTCTTTTGATGGTGCGAACCTCCAATATATTATTTGATTGGTGTGTAGGGTAAGGCCGACTTGAGTTAAAGCATTTGTGATGATCATTTCTAGAATTGAATTGAAACCTCATGTGAAGCTTATTGACTGTGGTCAAGTCAAGGTATGGGAATTCTAATAATGATAACCGCCCCCAAGCTTGGAAAGAAGATATTGAATGTTGTCATATGCTTTTGAATTAGAGTGTGGTTTCTCAAGTTGGTCACATGATACTTCATAATGAGAGGTGGAGACTTTTACGATGATACAAGCCCCCAATCATTGAGAGGCATGACTTGTTATTTCTTGAGTTGAACTAAAGAGCTAGACAATTACGATTGATATAAGGAGGGGGAATAGGAGAGTCCCTAAAGGGTGTAGAAAGAAAAGTTATGGAGTAAGAAAACTAAAATGGGTTTAATTTGTGACTTAAGGGTGGACATGGTGAAAAGATTAAATGTAGTTTGTGTGGACCTGAAGCTTTGGGAGCCCACGTGCCCTTTATACGGACATCGAATGTCTTTAGCTTGATTCCATAGGGTGAGTATACTTGGCTTAGGGAGTGAGCCTAGAAACTCAAAATATAAGTAGAAAACTCGCCACCGTCCACCTTTCGGGAGCTAACAAAACCCCATTACGTCCTAGCCCAAGGGCAAAAATGATAGCCAAGGATAGGAAGGTCTCATATCTTTGGATTCGGGGACAAGGGTAAGGACAATAGTAGGTCACAATGTCCCCTCGCGTATATTAACCTCTACTTGTTCTCTTGTGTAATTTTATAATCATAGTATTGAATTGTAACATATATATTTCTGGTTTGGACCTACAAACCCATAGAAATAAGGCTAGATGGGTTTTTAGTTAAGGCACACATAATTTCTAGTTTATCATGCATGGGTGATCACTTTTGAATTAAGTTGATTTTAGTCTTTGATTAGTTGAAACACGGTTTTAGTTATTTGGAGCAAAATATGATTTTTATATTTTTTAAAGCATTAAACACCTAGCATGGATTCACATAAAGCCTAGTGAGCACTATGGTGCAGGCTGCTTGGGCACCTGGGCGCTGCCCCTGTGTCGTGGCGCTCGAGCTCCTAATTTCTTGATTTTCACGTGGTGAATCTCCAAAGCTTCCTTATTTCGTATATTCACTTCCATAAACCGAAATATTTCGATACATTATGAAATAATACGAAATTTTCTTACATATATCAATTTATTCACTCCCATAACCTAGAATTTCCATAAACCAAATAAACCTTTCAAGAAGGTTTGTCGAATCCGACCACGCACATTCAAATGCTTAAATTAATTTCTTTTATTTTCGAAAATGAAATTAAAAAGTTGAATTTAAATAAAATGTGACAATGGAAAATAAAATTTATTTATTTATTTATTTATTTATTTATGTTTAAGCAATCGACTTTCTCAAAATTAGACATGCTAGCGACGTGGTAAACGATAATCAGCAGCCGTTGGATGGGATCAAATCTAGGTGTCTACAGTTATACCCAACTTTAACTGAGTTTGTAAAGACGGTTAGTCTCGCAAAACAAAACTCAAAGTGCTTGGTACCTGCAAAACAAAAGGGTTAGTTTTACCTATACAAAGATGATATATCCTCGGAAAGTGCTATGTTACTCAAGGGTGAAGAAAGGTCTCTTTCAGATGTAGTTCGATCGTATAGGATATTCCGGGAAGGCGTTTGTACCATTTGGAGATTGGTAGTTTGTGATTGTGGTCTATCGTCTGGCGATCCAAATATTTCCACTTTAAACTCAGTTCGTTAGGAAATGTGATAATGTTGTAGATAATTTTCTTTTGACTTTCTTGACCTGATTTGGCTTTCAGGGGCATTTTGGTCATGTTTTACCCGATTCGCCTTTTGGGGGCCTTTTAGTAATTTTAACCCGATTTGTCTTTCGGGGGACTTTTAATGATTTTGATGAAGGATATTTGTAATTGGCGGCGGGCAATGTCGAAATATGTGAAACAAGTCTTACTCAAAGATCGAAGCCCCAAAAGTGCAATGTGGGCCCCATAGGGGGTCACAAAAATTGCCAACTGGGTGCCATGGCGCCGAACTAGCATCTAGGCGCTCCTGGTGGGGCCCTCTTGGTTCTGATTGGTCCATGTTGGCTTAGTTTGAACTTGCTTTTGTTGTTAATGGTTGTTGGTTCCCATGTTCTTGCTCACACAAATACATCTTGCTTTCTTTGTTCTTCTTCCTCTCCGAGCTACTCAAAGCAAAACCCCAAAAATCTCCATTGTTGTCTTGCAAAGCTTGGAGCTCTAATTTCCTTGCCATTTTGCTCACGAAACAATTTAAGTGCTTTGACTTAGCTTAGCTTGTTATATTTGCTTGAATTTTTTGCACTTTAATTCACTTAATTCATGAAGTAATGTTCCCAAAAATTGGGTTTTCTTGTTCTTGCCCATAAATGTCGAAATTGATGCATGTTCTTGCTTCTATAATGGAGCATATAGGAAGTGATTTGAGCCAAAACAAGTAAGATTTGAGTGAAAACTCAACTTATTAGTTTAGGGTATGACGTAGTGTACCAGAGGGTGTGATTTGGAATGAAAGACTGAATGATTCTTGAATTATCTTGTTGTGTTGTTGACACAAATGCGTTTTTGACTTAACCATGGCATGAACTGAATTGTTGGTGTATTATGTGAATTTTTGGAATTTTTAGTTCATCGAGTTCATATAGTTCATATGAACTAAAAATGAACTAAAATGGTTACTTTTGTGTGGTTTGTATTCCTGCATGAATGAACTTGATTCTCATATGTCAATAATGATGCTGAACTGAAAATGGCTCGAATTAGCAACAAATCCTAGAGTTTTGAAGCTCATTTCCCCAAAGATGACTATTAACTTTAATAGGTCATATAAGCTAGTTAATTCATATTAATCATTAAAATTTAACCAATGTTTGGTCTTCATGAATTAAACGATGGTTTATGTGTTGTTCGAAACAAAACTATGCTGAAAAACAGTAAGAGATGAATGAATCGAACATAGAAGTTCACATCTCTAATTTTAGTTCAAAATTAGTTTCGTCAAGCATCTAAATGCATTTTCATGTAATGCTCCATTTTTGTCATTAGGTGCAAATGTAGAAATGTGTATTCACTCGTGTTACCCCCCTTTTCTTTCCGATTCTGAAATGATGGTTTTGTTGGAAAGCAAGGCTGGAAACATTGGAAATGCTTGTTTTGCTAGATGTTGCTAAGACCTTGAGTCATCCAAAGTTTATTGCAGGTGGCTGGATAACCAAAACCCATGGTTTATTTATGGAAATGTGCATATATAGCCGTTATGCTGCCGAAGTTTTTGCTTAATATTCTTGCATTTTGCAGGTCTAGTTTACACAATGATATTGAGGAGGTGGAGGACATACGGCAGGCATCCTCCAAGATGCATACATGGGATCCCGGGGTGTGGCAGCCTAGCATGCTAGCTTTTGACCGCTTTCTGCACATTTCACACTGCCCCCTCTCGGGCCATGCAAGTAACTTAAATTCTTTATTTTTTTTCTTGCATTCCTGTCTTTTCTTTCCTTTTCTTTTCTCTCTTTTTTATTAAGGAAAAATTGATGAAAATAATCCAAACTTTGGACAATCATTTAATAAGAGACCTAACTTTCGTTTTTTTTCAATTTTGGACCCAACTTTGAAGCATATTTTCCATTTTTGGACTAAATTACTTGTGACCTACTAAACTAGTAAATTATCATTTTTTTCCCTTTTTTTTTGTTTCTTACCCGTCTTTTAATTAATACTTACCAAACTTAGTTTATATTTTCATTTTACATCACTCATCTTCTTCCTCACTCTTCTCCACCACTACCACCCCATTACTCCTTCCTATTAGCACTAAACCATCCCCATAATAATTTGAGTAGCATTTGAATACTCCCGAAAAAATAATAACTATAAACATAAAAATGATATAAACTATAAAGTGCTCCACCTGAATCCAAACACTCATAGTACGTATCATTCATTAATTCATTCATTATTCTTCATAAATATTATTAATGGAACTTGTTGATTAATTGAATTGATTGCTAAAACCTCATGCCCCATGATCTCCTCAGACGATCCGAATCCGACAACAACCAACAACCGATGAAGTTCACAAAAACCAATTCACGGCCACAACTTTTGAGGCCTAACATCAAGTAAGCTAGCCTCCGAATCAGACAAAGTACTAGCCACAAACCCACAGTACCACAAAAATCGAAGTGAAGGTGATTGGAAGTGGTGCTGTAGTGGTAATAACGACAATGTTGGAAGTGGTGGTGGCGATGATTGTACTATCATTGATGTTAGCTAACATACTTGGTGGTGGCAATGAACTATTAATTACTACCAAATTATTAGAATATTAAATATTAATAATAAAGGAAAGAGACAGAGAAAGGATGAAAGAAGAAATAAAGATGGAGTGAGGGAGGAAATTTAAGGTCAAAGTCAACAAAATAGCAAGTAAATATCCATTGAATTATTCTACCGGCTAATAAATGACATTTACCTAATTTTGTAGGTTCAAAAATTGAAAACATGTTCTAAATTAAGTTGGGTCCAAAAATGAAAAAACAAATGTTCGATCTTTTATTGAATTATTTTCCAATGTTTGGAATTTTTTATCAATTTTTCCTTTTTTTATTCTTTCAATCTTTTTTTTGTCATTGTTGTTTTTTCTCTTTATTATTATTATTATTATTATTATTATTATTATTATTATTATTATTATTATTATTATTATTATTATTATTATTATTATTATTATTATTATAATTATTATTATTTTCCTTATTATTATTATTTATTATTATTATTATTAATATATTCTTATTCTTAATTCTTATCTATCTTATTTGGTTATTCTTATGTTATTGTTATTGTTATTGTTATTGTTATTGTTATTGTTATTGTTATTGTTATTGTTATCGTTATCGTTATCGTTATTGTTATCGTTATTGTTATTGTTATTGTTATTGTTATTATTATTATTATTATTATTATTATTATTGCTATTGATATTATTAAGAATATTATTAATCATATTATTCTTTTTTTAGGAAAATTGGAAATAAATTATCCAACCTTTGGACGATCTGACAGTAATAGTCCAAAATTTGAGAAATCCACTATTAATCTGACTTCATACACACATTTGACAAAAATGATCCCATTTACTTATAACCTGTTAAGCAAGTTGCTTTTGATTTTTTTTTTCCTTATCTAATGTGAATGTTGATCAAAGAAATCGCCACTCACAAGGATAGTAACTTAGTTTGGTTTTCTCTAAAGCCAAGCACCAAGAAAATCGATTTAAGTCGAACAATTTTATGAATTGATTAAAGCAATGCACCCTCAATTCCTAAAATTATCCTCACAAGAGTCTAAAGCCTAAGCACCAACTCTCACAAAGTGTTCAAATATTTCACACACTCGAAATTTTCTTCCCACCTTCGGTTTTTCTGTACTTTGTAGAAAACAAGCAAACTTAAACGGTCATTGTTTATTGAACTTTAATCTATATGTTTTTACAAGCTAATGTTGAGATTCTTTATAGTCATAAAGATCAAAAAAATCCTAACTAATCTAAGCTAAAATACACGCATAAACATATGATAATTAGGACTAATCTAGTGACTCTTCAATGACTTACAAGATAAGAATGCCACATCATCACTGCATGGCAATGCAACTTGCTAATTTGAAAATTATCCTAACAAAATTATACTTACCTTGGTAATCAAGATAATCAACAAATAAAAACCAGATTTACACAAATATATGATCTACCCCAACTCACCCAAAAACGCCAAAATTGACGCCCTAGTAAACTGTCCAAATTTGCGCCATTTTTATGAGTTTTCTTCAAATCTTCAAGAAACCTTACAAAATTCAATCTTTTAATCAAGAAACCTTCAAGAAGTCATTCTTCATGTGTATAAGGCTGTAAATGATGATTAAGACACTTCAAGAATTAAAAGACTCAATGCCAAAAATGAGAAAATCCTATCAAGTGAAGCGGGAAAAACTCATAAGCAAAACCATCTTGTTCCCCTAATTTCACCATTATTTCCTTTGCTTCAATGATCAAGTATTTTCGTGTGTCACCATACACATCCATGATGATGTCTTTGAAGATCCCAAAAGCCTTGAATCCCCATAAGCCATAATTTCTCCCATACTTGTATCATCTTTAGAAGCCATAATCAAACCCTCGAAGTTGTCACCTTGTTTCGTATCATCCTCCTCTTTTTCAAAAGAGTTTTTCCTCAAACCTCGAAGTTGATCATCAGGAATATAAGGAGATAAATCACCAATGTTGAACGTGGCATGCACACTATATTCACCTGGCAATTTGAGTTTCTATGCATTGTCCATCACACCTAGGCATTAGTTTGTTCTTCCTTTGATTAGGAAATATTCCCTTCCTTAGATGTAACCATACCAAATCTCCTTCCTTGTATGTGTGTTTGTTTTTATGCTTGTTAGCTCTTGTCTTATAGATATCATTCACATGCTCAATCCTTGCTCTAACCTGTGTATGTAACTTCTGCATGAATTCAATTTTAGCTAAAGCATCTTTGTGAACGAACTCACCTTTAGGAATAGCCACGAAATCAATAGGTAGCTTGGGTTTTACTCCATAAACAACTTCAAAAGGTGAATGCTTAGTTGCATAAGTAGGTGAACGATTATAAGCAAACTCCGCATGAGCTAATTTCAAGTCCCAGTCCTTCTGTGTCTTGCTTACCAAACCACGAAGTAGAACGCATAGGGTTCTGTTGGTGACCTCAGTTTGGCCATCTGTTTGTGGATGATAAGAAGTACTGAAGAGCAATTTCGTACCTATCAAACGCCACAATGATTTCTAGAAGTAACTCATGAATTTTGTGTCCCTGTCACTAACAATAGTTTTCGGAACTCCATGTAACCTAACAATGTCTCGAAAATATAATTCTGCAACATTGACAGCATCATCAGTCTTGTGACAAGGTGTGAAGTAAGCCATCTTCGAAAAACTGTCAACCACAACCATTACAGCATCTTTTTGCCTTGCAGTACTAGGCAAACCAGCTATAAAATCCATAGAGATATCATCCCCAGGGGCTTCTGGCACTGGCAATGGTGTGTAGAATCCTTGATGGAAGGATGCCTCGGCTTACTGACAAACAGCACATTGTGATATTACTGCTTCAACATCAGCAATCATTCTAGGCCAATAGAAATGTTCCTGCAACATTGTCAAATTTTTTTGATACCAAAGTGTCCTGCAATTCTACCCCCATGTGCCTCTGTAACAAGTAACTCACGTATACTACACTTAGGGATGCAAAGTAGATTCCCTTTGAACATGAGTCCATCATGAAGCACATAAGATCCCATAGAACCTTTCGAAATTTGTGAATAGATGGGACCAAAATCTCCATCTTGCTCATAATATTGTGTAATGAACTCCAAACCAAGCAATTTGAAATTAAGGACACCAATGAAAGCATACCTCGTTGATAATGCATCAACAACCACATTAGATTTGCCTTCTTTGTACTTTGATGAAAAGTGAAAAGATTGCAAAAATTAAACCCACTTAGCATGTCTTAGATTGAGTTTATGTTGGCCATTGGTATGCCTCAAAGCCTCATGATCAGAATGCAATATAAAGTGACTTGGACGTAGATAATAACTCCAATGATCCAATGCTCGAACAATACCATAGAATTCTTTGTCATACGTTGAGTAGTTCAACCTTGCCCCATTCAATTTCTCACTGAAATAAGCTATAGGTCTCTTACCTTGAACCAATACTGCACCAATCCCCACGCCACTAACATCTGTTTCTACCTCAACAAGTTTCAAAAAATCTGGCAAAGATAAGATTGGAGCTTGACAAAGCAATTTCTTCACCAACTCGAATGCCTTTTGCGCATCCTTGGTCCATTCAAACTTCTCTTTGTTCTATTTGATACACTCGGTCATAGGTGCTCAGTCACAGATTTCAGAACTGGCCATGATTTAATAGCTTCCACCTTCGAAGGATCAATTGAAACACCATCCTTAGAAACAATGTAACCTAAGAACGTCACACTTGAGACCATAAAGGAGCACTTTTCGAGCTTAGCATACAACTTCTGCTTCCTCAAAGTTTTGAACACATCTCTTAGATGCTGCAGATGATCTTCAACACAAGCACTATACACCAGTATATCATCCAAATAGACAACCACAAACTTCCCAATGAAGGGCTTCAAAACTTCATTCATCAACCTCATAAAAGTACTAGGAGCATTAGTAAGACCAAAAGGCATAACTAACCATTCATAGAGTCCTAGTTTAGTTTTGAATCCTGTCTTCCATTCATCACCCTCTTTCATCCGAATCTTATGGTAACCACTCCTCAAATCAATCTTAGTAAACACCTGTGATTCAAACAACTCATCCAATAAATCATCTAATCGATGAATTGGAAACCTGTATTTGATGGTGATGTTGTTCACAGCTCTTGAATCAATGCACATTCTCCATGAACCATCCTTTTGAGGAACAATTAATGTTGGTACTGCACATAGACTCATGCTTTCCCTGACATACCCTCTTGCCATCAACTCTTCAATCTGTCGTTGAATTTATTTAGTTTCTTCTGGATTGCACCTGTAAGCTGGTTTATTAGGAATCTTAGCTCCAGGAACAAAATCAATCTGATGTTCAATTCCTCCAATGGGTGGCAACCCTTGTGGCAGTTCATCAGGAAATATGTCTTGAAATTCGTGCAACAAGGGGCGTAATTCACAAGGAATGCTTGTTGCTTCCTCCTGCACTTCCTTAGCCATCAGCACATAGAACTTCTCACAGTTCTTCACCTCTTGCACAATAGATTTCTCATTAATCAACAAAAGCCACCCTCTTGTTGCTCACCTCTTTCGAAAATTTCGAGCATTCCAAAGGTTTCAATACAACTGGTTTTCTTTGTTCTTGCTTTCTGATGATGTATACATTCGTTCTACCATCAAACTGTACAAATCTATCATACTGCCATAGTCTTCCAAGAAATATGTGGCACGCATCCATAGGACGTACATCACAGAGCACTTGATCATCGAAATTCCCAATCTTAAAGCTAATCAGGGCTTGCTTATTTACCTTGACATCACTTGTGTTACTAAGCCAATAACTCGTATGGTTGAGGATGTTCAGTTGTAGGAATTTCTAGTTTGTTGATCAATACTGTAGAGACTACATTGGTGCAACTGCCTGAATCAATTATCAGATCACATAATCTCCCTTGAACATTACATCTGTTGATGAAAATCTTATCCCTTTGGTTTTCTGTAGGTGGAGCAATTTTAGATTGCAAAATTCTTCTGAGAACCAAACTCTGGCTATGTACATCAGGAGTAATCTCTTCAATCTCCTCTTCTGGAGTATCATAACCCACGCCATCCTCCTGTTGCTCATTCTCCTCTTCTTCAAACTTTTCATCATCTGCCCAATTCCGAGTAGTATGAACCCTTGAATGAGGATAATCCTTCTCGATATGGCCTTGACCCTTGCACTTAAAACATGTGCGTTGATCAGGGAGTGGAGGCTTAGTAGTAGAGCCGTTCTCCTTAATATAAGGAGGAGGTTTTGAAGTGGAATTGAAATTTTGTTTAAATGAAACAATGGCACCTTCTTTCTTCACAAAGCGTTTCGAAAAAGTACTTGTTTTTTTTTTGAAAATTGCTTCTCAACCCTAGATGCAACCTTGCAAACTTCATCAAAAGTCCAGTAAGGTTGTAATTCCACATTTTCTCTTATTCTTTCATCTATGCCAACAACATAACGAGCAACTTGATGATCCTCTTTTTCTTCTAGATCGCATATGGTTATTAAGTTGAGGAATTCAGATGTGTACTCTTCAACTGATTTTCGATCTTGTTTTAAAGTATGCATCTTAATGAAGTTACCTTGCTCGTAATCTTGAGTAACAAAACGTCTCCTCATCTCCTTCTTTAATTTCGTCCAACTGTCTACTAGGTTAGTCGGACACAAGACATCAAAGACACATTCTACCCCTGGCAGCAGCTTGTCAACCCTGACGGGGACTACAAGAGTGATCTTGTTCCCCAGCTAACAAAGCCAGTTTGACTAATTATCGTGGTGAGTTCCGATATCTTTTTATTTTCGTAGTTTTTTTTCTCCTTAATGAATGCTCCTGCTGATTTTCTTGCTTTTTTAGGTGTCTTATGACGACGGTCATCTTCCCCATGCCGATTTTACTTATGATTATGAAATCGATGAGTTCATTAATAGGGTGACTGTTGTAGAGGGTCCGGAGGGCCGGCAGTTCGTCGTCTGTTCAATAGGTTTATAAGCCCCCTATTCAATATGAGCTTTGTTTGATGATTAACTTCATGTCACATGCATTTATTATTATCTTAGTCTTGTGACAAATGCCTCAAGGAGGGGTAACTCACCTACCGAAGGTGATAGACGCCCTGAAGTATCAGGCTAAGAAGCTGAGAGAGGCCTGTTATGCAGGAGCCAGGAAGCCGAGTAATAAAGATATCTAACACCTTTTTGTGTTGTTTTATTTTTCTTATCTTGGTTTGTTAAATTTCAATGAATCTTCTTCATATTTCAAGCCTGGGAGCCGAGTTCCGGCGAGCAGCGAGGGACGGCTGGAGCGTCTTCTTCTCTAAGGGCTTCTTTGATGGGTGAACTAAAGGAACATGTTTACCATCCTCATCTCGAGAATATTCCCGAGTCTAATGAGGTCGCTGGCACTTCTTAGTCTGCTCGAGATTGCGCTTTCTTTATTGATGTAAATTTAACACGACTTTCTATATATTTAACTTAAATTTATAATTACTTGACTCGGTTTTCTAATTATTTGACTAGTTTGACTAAATGACTTTTGCTTGTAACTTTGACTCTTGACTTCGACATTTGACTTTGACTCTACTCATTGGAGGGTAGCAACATTCCCCCTGAAAAAGAAAATAAAAAAAAGACTCGTGCTAGAAACAAGTGGAATGGAAACAGAAATGGAGGAAGGTGTGCACGAAAATCAAGATAATATGAAAAAGGCCAAAAATAAAATAACAGGGGAGGCCTACGTGATGGTGCTAGGCGAGCGCCACGGTGCCCAGCCTGCGCCTAGGCGCTCGTCTAGCACTGTGGCGCTCTTCCTTTTTTAAATAGGGCATCTTATACACTACATATACCCCCCTCCTTTCGTCTTTGAGTTTCTTCTTTTGAACCAAAAGTAACGATCTTTAGAGGTTTTCTTCAAAAAAAATTCAATTGTTTAGAGTGTTTTTGCAATCATCATAGCTAGGAGTTTTGAAGTTGCTTGTGACGAGTTGCTCTCAGCATTCAATCAAGAGAAAGGTCTGCTGAAGGAATACAAGCTTGCTTCGCTAATCACTTTGCGGTATGCTCAATTAGATATTAATCTCATATATGTTGCAATTGGATTTTGGAACACAAATACCCATAGTTTCATATTTCATGAGAGAGGTTACCCCATTGCCTTAAGAATTAGGTGGCATAACAGGTTTGTCTTGTGATGGTTTGCCATGTCTTACCAACACCAAAGTCTACTTATGTCACGTATTTTTTCGCTATTTGAATCTTGATGCATATGTCATGGAAAAAGTAGTTCGTGTAACACAATGGAATTCCCTAACTGCGTTATCTAGATTTTCCGGAAAACATAGTATAAATAATGAAGAATTATATTTATTAAAACTCTTGAATAACTATGAAAAACCAAAGCATTACTGCCACCGTGATAACGGTTAATGCATTTATTAAAGCACTACAGTGGAAGTCTTTAAAACCAAAACTAAGTTAAAACTCGAACTCAAAAATAATCCCAAAACTAAAAACAAACAAAAACCAAAAGAAGATAAACTTAAAACATTATTACACTTTGGAACCATATTAACGGCCCTTTAAAACCAAAACTTTAAACCTCAGAATCAAAAACAACATCAAATAATATTTAACTAAAACCAAAAGCAAATAAACTAGGAAACTACGAAGACTACAAGCAAACACTCTCACTCCAACCCAGCATGAATGACTTATGCCCACTTGTTCCTGTGGCTTTCTCTTATTCTAAACAACTACTCACAAACAAGTGGGTCATCGCAGGGCCAAGTCCAAGACAAAGCCATGCATAGAAAACAAACAGTTAGCAAAGCTAAGTACATAACTACTAAAGACTATGCTACAAGATCAAAATTAAATAAAACTAAAACATCCATACACCTTACCGTTGATAACTCTTCACCCGTACATAGACTCAACTTAAACAAATTAATTATTATATTTAAACTTTGGATTTCGTATCAAACGGGTTTCCTTTCCTTTAAAATCGCTCTATTGGGCACCAACTTGGGAGCAACTCCAAGAAGGTATTACCTATGTCACACAAAGTGACGGAATTCTAGCGCAATAAAAATATAAAATATTACAACGTCTTGTACTCCAATTAGAAATATTAGATCACAACAAGAATTTCCTGCCCGGCCGACCGTCATTTATCGAACGTTTATGGTCGGTATAACAATTTACCGACCGCTTTTGGTCGGTAAACTCGGTTGGCGAATCAGTAGTCGGTCAAATGTATTTGTCGACCGTTAGTTGGTCAGTAAGTTTTTACCGACCGCTTACCGAATATTTTATAGTCGGACTTTCAACTACCAATAATCGGTCGGAAATACCGATTGCTACAAAATTCGGTCGGCATTACCGACTGGCAATCGGTCGGTACATAGTGTTTTGCGCTTTTTTTTTATTTTAAAAGCAGTAATTACCGACTATTTATCGGTTGGAAATTCCCGTTTGGCATTTTTTTTGTTTTGGAGGAATCAATTTACCGACCATTTGTCGGTTAGTAAATAGTTTGTAGGTCGTTTTTTGCTTTTAATTTTTCCTTTTAATTCGCCTTTCACTGAATATCAAAAAAGCTAAAATTAAATTATATATTAATGAAAAACAAATTAAAATGATGAAATAAAAGTATATGTTAGATATAAATAATTCTTAATACAGAAGAATAACACATGCGACAGTTTCCAAATTCTAAATAGCACCTACGCTACGAAGGCTCCAGAATAGCCAGAATCGTCTGTGCGATCATTGGGGGGGGGAAGGGGGGAGGGGAATGGGAGACATATCGCCAAATTGCCTCTTGAAAGCCTCGATCGTCGCCTGCATCTGCTGGAGGTATTCCGTTTGCTTTAACTGATCCTCCTCCAGACGGTGGTCTCTCTCCTCCCGAAGGCGATATCTCTCCTCTCGAAGGAGATCTCTCTCTTTAAATCCGCCCTAGCCCACTCGAAAGCCTCCAAACGCACAGCCATCTGTGCCAGTTGAGCGGAAACCGATGGAGATAATGTAGATCCAA
The DNA here is from genome assembly GCA_016808085.1 of Suaeda aralocaspica. NCBI lineage: Eukaryota > Viridiplantae > Streptophyta > Magnoliopsida > Caryophyllales > Amaranthaceae > Suaeda > Suaeda aralocaspica. The sequence continues at coordinate 1,112,682 of PYUH01000858.1, forward strand.
CGTGCCGTCATGAGCTTCTCTCACAATAAAGAGTAGCTCCTTCTTTGCCGAACCCTAGAACCTCGCCCTTCTGAAAGCCACCAACATTCTCAAAGAAAATATTTTTGGGATCCGTCTGTGATTCACGAGCATAAGACTCTGAAAGGTTCTGCTTATATTTTTCCTGCAAATTATAGAGTTAATTCAATAATACTACAATTCCAAATAAAAAGAAAAATCAATTTCACATGCGTGTAGACAGGACCTGTTATATGTTTTTAAAGCTCCATCATGCCATACTTTATGCAGTTAAGCTTTTTAAGTCTTGGTTTCTCAAGTTTAGACACGACATGGTCACTTTTGGACGTGAAATGGCCATTTCGGGGCGTTTTTGGGGGTTTTCGCACCTCACTTCTATAAACGCGGCCTGTTATATGTTTATAAAGCCTCACCATGTCATGTATTATCCATTTAAGCTTTTTAGGTCTTGGTTGCTCATGTTTAGACACGACAAGGTCAATTTGGGAAATGAAAAGGTCATTGAGGGGCGTTTTAGGGGGTTTTCGTGCCTAACTTCTACAAATGCGACCTGTTACACGCTTTTAAAGCTCCATCATGTATATATTATGCATTTAAGATTTTTAGTTCTTGGTTGCTCACGTTTACAGAAGAAAAGTTTACTTTGGGACATGAAATGGCCATTTCGGGGCATTCTAGGGGGTTTTCGCGGCTAACTTATACAAACGCGACTTGTTACATATATTTAAAGCTCCATCATATCATATTTATTCATTTAAGCTTTTTAGCTCTTGGTTGCTCACATTTAGACATGACAAGGTCACTTTGGGACGTGAAATAGCCATTTTTGGGCGTTTTAAGTGTTTTAACGGCTAACATCTCTACAACCGCGGCTTGTTACATGGTTTTAAAGCTCCATCATGTCATATTTTATGCATTTAAGCTTTTTAAGTCTTGGTTGCTCACCTTTAGACACGGAAAGGTCACTTTGGGAAGTGAAATGGCAATTTCGGGGCATTTTTTGGGGTTTTTGCGCCTAACTTCAACAAAAATGGCCTGTTTTTAAGGTCACTTTGGGACGTGAAATGGCCATTTCGGGAAGTTTTATGAGATTTTAGCGGCTAACTTCTACAAACACAACCTGTTATATGTTGTTAAATCTCTATCATGTCATATATTATGCATTTAAGCTTTTTAGTTCGTGTTTGCTCACATTTAGAAACGACATGGTCAATTTGGGACGTAAAATGGCCATTTCGGGGCGTTTTAGGGGGTTCTCGCACCTAACTTATATAAACGCGACCTGTCATATGTTGTTGAAGTTCCATCATGTGATATATTATGCATTTAAGCTTTTTAAGTCTTGGTTTCTCATGTTTAGACACAGCAAGGTCACTTTGAGACGTGAAATGGCCATTTCGGGCAATTTAGGAGGTTTTCGCGGCTAACTTCTACAAACGCGACCTGTTACATATTTTTAAAGCCCTATCATGTCATATATTATGCATTAAAGCTTTGTATGTCTTGGTAGCTCACATTTAAACAGGACAACGTCACTTTGGGACGTGAAATGGCCATTTCAAGGCGTTTAACGGGGTTTTCGCGCCTAACAACTAAAAACGCGACCTGTTACATGGTTTAAAAGTGATGAGGCTATCGCACACCTATCAAAAATATACCAAAAAACTCTAAATAATGTAGACAGAGAAGTATGGATCGAATCCTCAGGGAAACAAATAAACTCTATTAGTTCTAAAAAGCTTAAACTGTATAAAGGGCCTTGGTTGAGAATTATCGATTAACTAATTGACTACTGATTAACTACTAATTAACTACGGGAAATGATGGTGATTAAAACTAATATTTAAGGTCTAGGGTTATTCGGGTCACCAAGAACAACTAATGGATTGACTGACAAAGAACGTTCAATCTCACAACTATCATCAAATTAGGGCTCACTAATTCTCTCGAACTAAGACTCCCTCAAAACTCATCTAGCGGCTCTCGATCATGCCTAGACTAATTCCACCTATTATTCAGTGGTCTTATTGTGGTATTTTTACCTCTCGGCTTCAAATTCGACAATTACCAAAATTACAACTAAATATGCGCACAATTCAATTGTAAACAAGCAAGCCAATATGAAGAATTTGACTACTAATTGTGAAATTGGAACAATCTAAGTTAATTAGTCCATTAATTTTTCAAGGTTTCCCTAAACCCTAGAAAACTAACTACTCACTCATGATCATAAAAACTAAAGCAATTGTGGAAAACAAAACTTAAGACATGATCATAATTAAAGAAATAATCAACAATTATGAAACGACAAGCAAAACAATAACTAGGGCATAAGAGATTAAAGAAAATAAAACTAAAAACATAAACTAAAATTAAACATGAATTAAAGAGAATATAATTAAGATTGAATTAAAACTTGAATTTGTATTGAATTGAATGATTGAAAAGATCCACAATAATCACCTCTTTTGAGAGAAAACTAAACTAAAACTAGGGTTCTTGAATAATAGAATGCGTGCTTGAAAACCTAGGGAAAATTACATAAAGTACTAAGTCGAAATTCGGTGAAAAACGGGAAAAAAACAAGTAAAAATCACAGTGCCCAGCCGGCCGGCTGTGATGCACCCGAACTGTGTGCAATGCACCTAGACCAGGCATAGTGAACAGGAAGCCTTCGGGCTTCCGGATTCTCTCGTAACTTCTAAAATTCGACTTCTATGCTTTCCCGGGGCTTCTAAGTTATGTCGTAGCTTCCTTTTAGCTTCTCCAAGTGGTCTAGACTCTTAATTGCTTGCCAAATGCTCGGGATACAGCGAAAATCGATACAAAAGCATCAATTCCTGCAATAAATGTCAAAGCAAACCAACAACACTAAAAGCAACCGAAGTTAGTAGAATAAGCTCAAAAGAGCCTTATTAGAGCCAAAAAGGGTAAAAATCTCAAAATAAGGACCAAGGGAAAATTTGTGAAGGAACGCCTAAAATCTGAAAGCTCCTAAAAGAAATGAATGCCTTTTATCATTCGCGACATGTAACACACCAAACCTAAGCTACTAGAGTCAAAAGCCAAAACACAGATCATACAATCACCAGGAACTAAGCACACATGAAAAGAAATAAGCATATAATAATGTATGCGGCTCAAATCCTCCCGTTAACACAGTTCAAGCCTCCACTCTACACATGGCTATAATGGCAAGATTAGAAATTGTTTCAAGCTAAGTCAAGTTCAAGCCCGAGTTAGCAATTCCCGAAGCATAACTCATCACATGCCCAAATCAATCAAAAACATTTTTAGATAAAATGCGGGGCACAGGGAAGTCATTATCCATAAAGTTTACATTAATGCTCATTAATCAACAATTTCAATCAATTCATACAATTCAACTACAACTACTAAAAGCAAAACAAAAATCAAAACTATGAAAGCAGTACATTTTTTTTGGTCATATGTAAACTCCTACTTCTAATAAGTAGTACAAACGATATGACTATCCTAAGAAAGCAATAAAATACACTAGAAAACAGTAAAACTATACTAAGAAAGCAATAAAAATACCTCCCCCAAGCCGGACTCAGCAATGTCCTCATGCTGAAGGAAGTAAAAGGGACCCAGCTGCTCCTCAATCTGGGCTCTCCATGAACTCATCTGTGTCAGGACCATCATCACCATCATTACCGCCATCAGCACCACCACCTGTATCGGTAGCAGCTCCTCTACTGGACCCCTCTCCTGGGTTTAAAGTATACCAGGAAGGGTGGGGACCAACTGAGGGCACAACACCTGAACACACAAAATAATCATAGATAGGATACATAGCTCGGGTGTGATCCTATTGAAAAGTGTCAAAACGCTGGATCAATTGTTGTTGCTGTATCTGAAAATTATCAAATTGACTCTGCAGTTGACCCATGGCGTATCTCCAAGACTGATCAGTGTCGCCCCCTTGACGGGGTGCATCAGCCGGAGGCCGCTCTGGTGGCTGGGAAGAAGAGGGGCGGCTCGACCCTCGAAGAATGTAGGCCCGCTATCTGGTAGCAGGGGCATCATGAGGGTAAAGAAGCGGTAGGAGCCAGGTCGCCGGATCGGAAGTGATCCGTGTAATAGCGGGGTTAGGCAAGGCGACATAAGCCTTCTTGCCTGAACCGACAAACCATCTAATCCCAGGGCTCTCAGTGGCACTGATCCAATCACAAGCAGTAAAATAATCTAAGTCCAGATATCTACTACCGGGCACTGGCTGACGGTGAACAGCAAAGTCAACCCAATAACGCCGGGCTATCACAGTAATTAACCATCCAAAAACAATATTGTTGACGGTTGGCCTCCCATTCCTATTTACCCCAACAAAGGTCTTGCATTGGGTTTGCAAGTGGACAATAAAGAAGTGGGGAATAAGGATGCGGTAGGGGCAAGTACTATGTAAGAAGTGCTGACCTAACAGCGTAATCTCCTCAGTAGTAACCGTGCGGGCCTCATGTCGGCCAAAGACGGTACAGTGTAGAAACCTATGAACAATACGGGGGGAGGGTTGGTGAATTAAGTTGGCGGAATTGTGCTGCCAACTAACTGTTTCTTGCCCTGTTAAGGCATTCTAAAGGTCAACATCGCTAAATTCGGAAGGGGCATTCTTCTGACAAAGTCCAGCTACATCAAAAATCAACCCAAAATCAACTAAAAACTCATATCGATCAACTCCGAAAAGATGGAAAGAAACTCCCTTAGCGGGTCTATGGGGGTTCGGCCTATCAACTCTAAAATTGACATAAATTCATAGGTGATATCCGCATAAGTAGCAACATCCAAGTTAAAGAAAAATTCTATATCCATATTTTTCAAACAATCGCGAGTTTCATCAAGAATTCCAAGAGTATGCAATAAATAGTATGATCTAAAAATCTAGTAGGAACAATAGGACGAGTTTTAAGCTTCATAAATTTCTCACGTTGTTCTAGTGAAGCAAAACTTACATCGGGGAAATCGGGTTCCCGTGGAATCTCGTTGTTCCTCCTCCTTGAAGTACCACTTGGTTGAGCTCTTGAACTCTTAGGACCCATTAGTTTAAAGTTTGGTTGATTTTTGTGAAAGTTAGGGTTTTGTGGGTGATGGTGATTTTGTGGGTTTTTGTGATTTTGATGGTAAGAGGGTGAAAGAGGAAGAAAAATAGAGAAGAATGGTGAAATTTTGAGATGATTTGATGAAGAGATGACTGAGTTATGAGGAATTAAAGTTTGAGTGAAGGTGGTTTTAATGGTGGAATTGGGGATTTTGGGGATTTTTATTGAGAGGATTGGGTAGTGAGAGAAAGTAGGAAGAAGAAGAAGAAAGGAGAAAGTGAGGATGAGGGAGAAAGAGGCCCGTGGAAAGGAAAGAAAAAAGGGAGAGGGGCGTGCAGCAGGCCCGACTCGGCTGCAATGTGCCCAGCTGGGCTACATTATGCCCGGGCAACCGGCTATATTGACAGGGGAGAAAAAAATATAAGGGGTAAAATATGTGATGTGCACCCAGCCAAGGTGCAATGCGCCCAGCTCGGTTGCATTGTGCCCGGCAGGCCGGGCGTAGTGAAGCTCTTTTTTTTGCTTGAAAAATTTTCTATGTCCCCTAAATCGTGATGCGCGCCCAGTTGAAATTCATTTTGCCCGGTTCGAGTGCAATAGGCCCGGGTGGCCGGGCACACTGTATCTTGAGGGCGTTTTGCTACTTGCTTCCTTAGAAATGCTTCCTAAACCTATAAAACACTAGTACTTCACAGAATACCGTTAGTCCCTCATATTCACTCACTAATAAACTAACACAAAGTGAAACTAAAGCATGAAAAATAGCTAAACTACCCACGGGTTGCCTCCCGCAAAGCGTTTCTTTAAGGTCATTAGCTTGACCATAGTCTTGAGTGGTCAATAGGAGTCGGGATTGTGGAAATGCACCTCTTCCACTAATCCAACCACATCGCCTTCATAGTAGAGCTTCAATCGTTGTCCGTTAACCTTGAACTTTTCATCTTTATCATTTTGAACCTCAACGAACCCGAATTTTCTCACCATAGTAATCGTTAAAGGACCGATCCACCAGGATTTCAGCTTTCCAGGAAATAATCTGAGACAGGAGGTGAATAGAAGTACCTTGTCACCAACCTGAAACTCTCTTCTCATGATTCTCTTGTCGTGCCACTCTCTTCTCATCATACGCTTAGCATCAATGTCCAACTCCTTTACTTCCCAATATGCGTTGTACTTTAGCTCAACCGAAAGATGACACGCTTTACCATAAACTAACCGGAACGGTGAAATGCCGATTGGAGTTTTGAAAGCCGTCCTGTACGCCCATAGAGCATCATATAGCTTGTTAGTCCAATCCTTCCTCGATTTTGCAACCGTCTTTTCTAGGATAGCTTTGATTTCTCGGTTCGAAACCTCTACTTGACCACTGGTTTGTGGATGGTAAGCCAGTCCCGTTCTGTGATATACACTGTATGTCTCCGGCAACTTATCTAGCCTCTTCTCATGGAAATGCTTTCCCCCATCACTGATAACAGCTCTAGGTACTCCGAACCTAGGCAAGATGACCTGCTTAAACAATCTCAACACGGTGTTAGAATCGCACTGGGGGGTAGCTAGAGCTTCCACCCATTTAGAAACATAATCCACAACAACTAGTATGAAACGTTTTCCATTAGAGGATGGGAAGGATCCCATATAGTCAATGCCCCAAACATCAAAAATTTCAACTTCTAATATACCTGTTTGAGGCATTCCGTGCCTTTGTGAGATATTACCTGTTCCCTGGCACGAATCACAAGACATAATAAAGGCTCTAGCATCCTGTAGGATAGTGGGCCAATAAAAACCCGATTCGAGGACCTTGAACATCGTCTTAGAAGGTCCAGCGTGACCTCCATACGGTGATGAATGACAATGGTGAATTACACCATAGACTTCCCAATCCGGAACACATCTCCTGTATAAGCCATCTGCACACTCACGAAACAAGTTAGGATCATCCCAAAAGTATCACTTAACATCATGCAAAAACTTCTTTTTCTACTTGTAAGTCAAATCAGAGGGTAAAACATCTCCAACAACATAGTTAGCAGAGTCAGCAAACCAAGGAGAATTTACACAAACCGAAATTAGATGTTCATCAGGAAAAGAATCATCGATGGGGGTAGAGATCTCCCCATCATCATACCATATCCTCGATAAGTGGTCAGCTACCACATTCTCTGCTCCCTTCTTATCACGAATCTCGAGATCGAACTCTTGGAGCAGCAGGATCCACCGAATAAGCCTCGGTTTGGCTTCCTTCTTCCCACGTAGATATTTAAGAGCTGCATGGTCAGTGTAAACAATAACTTTTGAACCTACAAGATAAGCACGAAATTTATCTAATGCATAAAAAATAGCAAGCAGCTCCTTTTCCGTGGTGGCATAGTTGACTTGAGCTTCATCCAAGGTCTTACTGGCATATTAAATAGCATGTAAGACCTTGTCCCTCCTTTGACCTAAAACTGCACCAACTGCAAAATCACTAGCATCACACATTATCTCAAAAGGTAAATTCCAATCGGGAGATTGTATAATAGGTGCTGAAATTAATGCATTTTTTATCATATTAAAGGACTCAAGACACTCATCAGTGAATTTAAACTCAGCATCTTTCAAAAGCAATTAAGTTAGTGGTTTCGCAATTTTAGATAAATCCTTAATAAACCTGCGATAAAAATCAGCATAACCCAAAAAACTTCTTACCCTTTAACATTCACCTGAGGTGCAATTGCTCAATTACCTGTATTTTTGCCTTATCCACCTCAATACCACGCTCGGACACCAAATGTCCCAATACTACTCCTTCGTTGACCATGAAATGACATTTTTCCCAATTTAAGACCAAATTTACCTGCTCACATCTTTCGAGAACTTTAGTCAAGTTAGTCAAACAGGAATCAAAATCAGAACCATAGACATTAAAATCATCCATGAAGACTTCCATAATAGACTCTATGAACTCAGAAAAGATGCTCATCATGCAACGTTGAAAAGTAACTGGTGAATTACATAAACCAAAAGGCATTCTACGATAAGCAAAAGTACCATAAGGACATGTAAAGGTGGTTTTCTCTCTATCATTAGGATAGATGGGAATCTGAAAGAGACCCGAATACCCATCAAGATAACAAAAATGCTTATTCTTAGCTAACATTTCCAACATTTGATCAATAAAAGGGAGGGGGAAATGATCCTTTTTAGTTGCAACATTCAATTTTCTATAGTCAATGCACATTCTCCATCCTGTAACAACTCTAGTAGGAATCAATTCATTTTTATCATTACGAACAACAGTTGTTCCCCCTTTCTTAGGTACTTCCCGTACGATACTTACCCACTGGGAATCAGGCACCGAGTAAATGATACCTGCATCTTGAAGTTCGAGTGCATCAAGAAGGACAAAAGGAAATTTGAGTGGACAAAGGGGACACAAGAAGCTTTTAATTTGATTAAGAAGTTGCTTTGCAATACACCAATTCCAGCATTGCCAGACTATTCTAAACCTTTTGTGGTTGAGACAGATGCAAGTGGAGGTGGAATTGGCACAACCTTGGTACAAGATAAGAGACCAATTGCTTATTTCAAAGAGAATTTGAATGGGGCCAAGTTGAATTATTCTACTTACGATAAGGTGTTCTATGTCATTGTTCCAGCTCTAGATCATTTGAGTCATTATATAAGACCAAACCGCTTTATATTACATTTAGATCATGAAGTTCTGAAGCATATCACTGGTTAGCATAAGTTGAATCCTCGTTATGCTAATTGGGTAAAACTCTTACAATCTTTTCAGTTTTCATCCAAATATAAGACAAAACCACTTTATATTACATTCAGATCATCTTGTTAGCATAATTTGAATCCTCGTTATGCTAACTGGGTAAAATTCTTACAATCTTTTCAGTTTTCATCCAAATATAAGACTGGTAAATCAAATGTTGTAGCAGATGATCTTTCAAGAAGGTATGCGCTCATAGGTGTTCTGAAATTTAAGTTGCTTGGATTAGATATCATAACACAATACTATGAGAAAGATGAGAATTTCGGGCCTGTAATGACGCAAATGACGAAGAGGAGTTTGGGTTCTTATGTGTTGCATAATGGTTTTTTGTTCAAAGGAATTCTTCTGTGCATTCCTAAGTGCTCTATCAGGGAATTATTGGTAAGAGAAGCTCATGGTAATGGACTGGCTGGACACCTTGGCATTAAAAAAAGATTGACTATGTTGTAGAAACATTTTTACAAGCCAAAGATGATTGCTGATGTTGAAGCCATTATTTCTCAATGTGTTACTTGTAGGAAGGCAAAAGCATCATTTGATCAAGTTTTGTATACACCATTTCCTGTTCCAGAATATCCTTGGAGTATGTGTCAAGGGATTTCATGTTTGGCTTACCTAGAACAGCAAGGGGTAAGGATTCTGTTACGGTGGTGGTTGATAGATTCTCAAAGATGGAGCATTTCATACCATTCCACAAGATAAATGATACAATGTATGTAGTTGATCTTCAATTTCAGAATATTATGAGGTTACATGGTGTTCCAAAGACCATAGTCAATGATAGGAATACCAAGTTCATGAGTTACTTTTGTAAATCACTTTGAAGATTGGTAGGGATGAAACTAAACTTTTGTTTAGTACATCATATATACCACATACTGATGGCCAAACAGAAGTTATCAGCAGGACATTGGGCGTTCCTTTAAGGGGTTTGATAAGCAACACAGAGAAAGATTAGGATTTGAAGCTGGCACATGTACAGTTTGCTTACAACAGGTTACCTTCATATGTTAAAAAACATTCACCATTTGAAGTAGCGTATGGTATCAACACAAAATGACCAGTTGATTTCGTAGGTATTCCTAAATATGAGTTGGTGCATAGGATTAAAAGACTAAAGTGGATTATATGAAGAAATTGCATGGAGATCGAGGTCGGAGCAAGAATTGAGAAGGTAAATGATACTTACAAAGAACGAGCAAATAGGTTCCCAAATCAGCGCAAGAACAAGCTGATGCCACATTGTGACGGTCCTTTCAAGATCATTAAGAAGGTTGTTGACAATGCATATCAACTGCAGCTGCCAGGGAAATATGGAGTTCATGCAACATTTAACACTAGTGATTTAACTCCTTATGTTCCTGGTGATCAACTTTGAGGTTTGAGGATAAATTGTTTTGAAGAGGAGTAGGATGACGTGAATCAAGGTACACAAGTTGATAACTTCGATGGTTTGATGGAAGCAGCTAAGAAGGATGCAACCTTGGGTGAGCTAGTGGCTTTTGGTGACACAAGGCTATTAGGGGCATCTAAGGCTATTATTTAAGTGTGCATGGTCACATGCACTTGAACCACACACGTGAATATGGAAATGTTGGTGGAATAGGGGAACAAGTTGGTTTTTGCCTATGGGTTTTTTCCCATTGCATTTGTTAGGGTTTTTCTCTTTTCAGACGTTGTGTGTTTTCGCTTCATGTTGAGTCTTGGTCATCATTTTCTACCTACATGTTAAAAAAATTGATTTCATGAAGGGTTCTTGATCAAAAGATTCGATCTTGGAAAGTTTCTTGAAGATTAAAGATTAATCTTGAAAAAGGCGCAAATATAGGGCGAGTAAAGTAGTGAGATTTTTGGCGATTTTTAAAACATGTGGCTTCCTTCAAAAATTCCATGATTTTATGGTAATTTTTGATGATTATTTTGTTTCTTAGGTTGTCAGTTAGTTTGTTACAATAGAATCTAAATTAATAGGATGTTTGCAAATTGTTGGTTAGATAAGATCAACTTGCGCAAGTTGTTTTGCTAGTGGATGTTGTTTGTTGTGCAACTTGTGCAAGTGGACAAGTTGGACGATTTTCTTGAGTTATTTGAGTGTGCTTAGGATTTTTTACGGGGATTTTTCTAATATGCACCCGATGCACATACCGTATTGTGCACTAGGTATTGTGTAGCACACACGCTATGTAATGTTCAGGATTTTCTATATAATGTTCAGATTTTTGTTATTAATGTTCATGTTTTGTAATCAGTGATAATGTTTTTGTAAGTAATGTTCATAAGTATATCATTCTTTTCATTTCGTAATTTTACTTCATTTATATATTATTGTAGTATTATATGATTGATGAATGTGTTATATATGTTAATATTATGTCCAAATGTTACTTTTAAAAATGAGTAATTGTATGGTTAATTTACTTTTTTCCAATTATTTTCTTTTCTTCAATGTATGTTCAACTTTTAACGTCAGATATTCATTTTATCATAGCCATGATTTCAAATTCTAAGGCCCTTTCTAGTTATTATAAGACATGATGTTTTCTTTTTTGAGAATGGTGTTTAGAATTACAATTTATTATGATATGCTATGATGTTCATTTTCTTACTTGATATTGTTCATTTTTAAGTAGTTGTTGTTCAGATATGTTTGCTGCATTACTCATCAATAAATTTTGCAACGAATTTAATGTTCATAAAATGACATTATTTGTTCAAAAATTTTATTTATTATGTTGTCTAAAAAGCATTGCAAATTAATATTCAATATCATAAAAATATATGAAGTTCATTATTTGTTTTAAAAAATCAACAGTAATTTGGATCAAAGTATGAGAAGAGGCTAATAAGAAAACAAGGATCAACTCTAGCAATTTCTTCATACAAACTAGAGAAATATATACTTATGTCCATCTTTGTTGTGCATTTATTGCGTCATTATGTGGTATTTCCTTTAGCTGGTGATTTTTTTAGTTTGTTTTATAATAGTTTGAAAACTATGTACAAATGTACAATGTACAGTATGTTTATGGATAGGTATTTAATGTGGTTCATGACTCCATGCTATTGTTCATTTTATAATTATTGATGTTTAGATTCAATTGAGTAATGTTTAGAATTACAATTATCATGATGTTCATTTCTTAATTGATGATGTTCATTTTGTAGTTGTTGATATATTTTTACGGCGACAATGGTTATTTTTGTAGTCATTATTAATGAAATGTTAAAAAAATGTCACTAGTTGTTCAGTATTTTATATTTTGGAGTTGTTTTACAAAACTTCCTCATTATCCAATTTCCTTCTCCACCCGCTCTCACTTTATCTTTTCTGATGCTGAAACTTTTTCGAAAGATTAAATGCTTCTTCATCGTTTTTCACTTTGATATTCAACATATGAAAAATATATGAAAAATTGAATCATATAATAAGTTGGAAACCTCTATGGTTTTAAAGAAGCAGCTAGCAATGAAGCAACCTTTGGTGAACTAGTGGTTTTTGGTGAAACAGGGCTATTTGCGGAATATAAGGCTAATATTTACCTATGCATGGTCACATGCATTTAAACCACACAAGTGAATATGGAAGGATTGGTGGAATAGGGAAACAAGTTGGTTTTTGCCTATGGGTTTTTTCCCACTGCACTTGCTAGGGTTTTTCTCATTTCAGGCATTTTATGTTTTCATTTCTTGTTGACTCTAGGTTATCGTTTTCTACCTATAGGACAAGCGAAATTCTTTCTTGAAGGTTTCTTGATTCAAAGATTCTTTCTTGCAAGATTTCTTAAAGGTTGAATTCATTTCTTTAAAATTGTGCAAAGACGAAGCATAAAAGAGGGTAAGATTTTTGAAGATTTTGAAGGGTTTTGGGCTCCTTCAAGATTTCTGTGATTATTGATTATTTTATGATGATTATCTTGTTTTCTAGATAGTTAGTTAGTTTGTTAGATTAGAATCTAAGTTAGTTAGAATTATTGCGTGTGGTTGGATAGATAAGATCAACTAGTTCAATTTGCAGTGCAAGTGCATGTTGTTTGATGTGCAACATGTGCAAGTTTCCAATTTGGACGAAATTCCTTGTGGAGCTCCAAATTTTCCTTTTTTTTAGGGAGTTAGATAGTTTTTAGGGTGTGTTTGTTAGGTTGTACTATAAATAGCCTCACAATAAATTGTAACACCATAAGTAGTGAATGAAATTCAATACTTTGTTGCGTTGTGCCTTTTTTTTGTTTTTCGTCTAAAATCAAATATCTCTGATTAGTTGAGTGAATTGGTGCTATTTAGATTTAGGTTAATTTTGAGAATAATTTTAGGATTGAGGGTTCTGTTAGCTATAATCAATTCATATAATTATTCGAAAACTAATTCGAATTCTTGGTGATTACTTTATAGAATTTGGAACGAGATTCCTTTGATTATGAGTTGTGATTTCTTTATCAGTATTCACTTTAAACTTTTGGTGCTTTCATTGAGATATCTATAATTCTCAAGTGTTATTATATAAATCACATTAAACATAAAACACACCGGATGGTGATTATGATGGAATTCCTACAAATTTCACAAAAAGACTTTCATTGCAACAAGCTAAAGAATTATGAATGCAGAACGAGATTGATGAACTTAAAGCACGTTTGGATGAGGTTGTAAGGGTAATTGCTCAATTGGTAATACACCAAGTAAAAGAAAATCCAAGAAATAGGAATCATCTTACTGTAAAGAGGAAAATTCGAGCATTCGGAGTGCTAGAAAACCAAGAATCATAGAAGATTATTCAAGCAGTGACAGTGATAAGGATCACGAGACAAAACATTAAGGAAAAGGTTAAGAACAAAGATGTTCGAAACCTTAAGCTAGGATTTCCATAATTTGAAGGTAGTATATATGGATCCAAATAAATTTCTAAATTTGATTCATAGAGTGGAAAGGATTTTCAAGTATAAGGAGTTTGGTGATCATAAATCTTAAAAACTATTGAATTGAAACTCACTTCTTATGCAAGTTTATGACTTGAGGGACTACAAAAGAAGAGAAAGAAGGATGACAAGTCAAGGATAACCTCATGGACTAAACTGAAAAGGGAGCTCAAGAAGTGTTTTGTGCCTCAAGATTTCGAACAAGATAACTTTGTCAAGTTGCATACACTTAGAAAAAATCGAAAAAGTGTAGAGGAGCACATGGTAGAGTTCGAAAATCATACGATGGTTTGAGACTTAGAGGAGAAAGAGGACCATAAAGTGGCACGTTTTGTTGTTGGATTGGATGAGAGTATATGGGAGAAAGTTGATTTGCAACCCAATTGGATGTTTGTGGAAGTGTGTAAAGTGGCGTCAAGGGTGGAGAGGCAAAATTCACGCAAATCTAGGAGCTTTGTCAAAAGTTTCAAGTAAAAACGTGATTTGGTGGCTACAAACCTTGATTTTGATAAAACTTTTGTAATACCCCATATCCTCACGTATATTAAGGAGTCAATTTGGTATTTCATACGTATGTGTTTAGTATTTTTATTGGGAAATTAAGTTCAATAAAAATATGAAATAAAGGAAATTTAAATGAATTTTAATCAAAGTAATTATTTTATGTTTATAAATAATATTTTTTGTTATTTTAAGTTTTCTTAAATATTTTGAAGAGTTTCTAAAATTAGAATTTTAGATTTTCCTATATCGGTTTAAAACAAGGGCATAAAAGTAATTTGAAACATTAAGGGTATTTATGTAATTGCCCCAAATCCTACTTTGGGGCCTATAAATACCTCTTAAAACCCCAAAAATTCAGATTTATTTTGTAGTCTAGAGATTTAGGTTTTTTTAAAAAAAAATAAAAGTGAGAGCAAAAAAAGAAATCGGAAATTTCCGAAAAAAGAAAAAATAAGGTCGGAACCCTTCCCTCCTTCGTCACCCCTTCACCATCTACCCCCTCCCCGTGCGCCACCTGCGGCCTCCCTCGCCGGCAGCCACTACCGACCACCTCTCCTCCCTTCTTGTTTAGTAATTTTCGAGCTCTTATAAAAAAAAAATTCTTCCTCTTTTCTTTTTAATTCAATCTTGCAAAAATTCATGTTTATAATTATTTTTTTAACACGTTTTATAAAGTTATGATTATGTTTAAAGTACGAATTTATACAGTTGGTCATGAAATTATAAATTAGGGTTTATGAAAATATGAAATTCATAATTTTATGGTTTTAAATGATTTAAACTTCAATATTATGATCATGAATTGTTGTAGTATGAATTTGTGATGTTTTTATGAATTTTAGTTTTATTTTTAAGGGTTTTAAAGTTGTTTAATATTGCTATCAATTTTTACCAATCATGAAAATTAAGAGTAAAAATATTATGAACATGTTTTACTTCATGAAAAATTATTTTAAAGCATAAATTAGATGTATGATGCTAATAATAGATTGTAAAAGACTTTTATGCTTGATTTATGATGTTTAGATGAGTTTTTAATGATTTTTGAATAAATAAATAAAGCTGTGAATTTATATTAACACTTGTTTATGCTTAATAAAAATAGTAACATGTGAAGTAAGTAGTAATAATTTTTTTAATGCATCTAAATACTGTACAATGATCTTAGGACATCACTATAGTGTTTTGTGATCAAAATATGATATTTAGAAGGGTTTTTAAAGTGTTTTTAAGAAATTTAATGAAGGTACCATTTTTGTAAAATTAGCGAAAATCATGGCTTTTGCAAAAGAAAAATTAAAATAAAGTATCAAATTAAAAAGAGTATATGGAACGTTTTGGGCAAGTTTCCAACATAGAGAATTAGTTTAGAGTTGTTGTAGAAGTTGGCCAACAAGATTATAATTTAGTTTCGATTTTCTCTATGTAGGAGAATTTCAGCTAGTTGACTTTTAGGAGTTGTGGCGGATCACTACTACTATACAAGGTACGTATGTACTGAAGGCGAAGTAAAAGTATATTTCATTTTTGGTTGATGACTTTATATGTTATGAATGTGTATATGAAATGTTGCTTAGTTGACTGGCATGAGAAGTATGCTAGTATGAAAGTATAATTTTCATATTGTTTGACATTCCACTTTTATAGCATTATTCATTCATCATGAGTAATTGGAATGTTAAAATTATTTAAATTTAGCCAATAATAGTTTTATAAAAAAGGAAAGAAGTTGTTTAAGTTGATTACTTACTTAATCAACAAGAAAGGTAGTTTGTGAATTTTTATTCACGTGACTATTAGAAGTTAATTAGCAAATATTTATATACATGTTGCCACTTACTGTTTAATGTGTGGTCAAGAAAAAGGTAATTAGTTAGCCACTTACAGTTAATGTGTGGTGAAGGAAGTTTAGTTTAACTAAAGGACACACTAGATTATGATACGAAACACCTTAAATTCAAAATAATTAATATGGTTTGATTGATGATATGCATGCTTTTATGTGTTGTTCTATATGAGTCATAACATTGTTAAACCGGTTAATCACGTAAAGTGAAAGAGGATTCGCATCAAAACTCTTGGAACGTATTGTAGGGGCCCCGGATTTAGGGTCCCAAATTTTTTTGGTCACCTTTCCTAAACCGTCCGTAGGTCGAGTTCGACCTAAAAAATTGGCTTAAGGAAAGGTGAAACGAATTAATTAGACCTTTTTTTTTAACTGAAATGGAGCGCTGGAACTTGTACCACGCTACAGGCGTAGCGCTACAAGGTTTCTCACACTGACCCTGCTGCGTTACAAGTTCTATGACGCTATAGTATCAGCGCAAGAAGGTTTGTATCGCTACGAAGGTAGCGTAGTTAACTTTCCAACGCTGCTCATTTTTTTCTTTTAAACCCAATTTTAAATCAGTTTACTTGGGAGAAACTTCAATGCCGATACCAAACATGCTAATAAGAAGTCGCCAATGAGTTTTACGAACTAAACTCATAAACCGTGTATTTAGATTAGATACGAATGCGACTCGAATAAGGGACGTTTGTCTAAATTGCACGGAAATCCTCTCCGGTCCCATGGGGATGACTCCAAGTTGTGGTCGAGCGAACCAAAGATTGGATGCGGGGGCGAAGGTACTAACTTGACGGAGTGCGTCGGGTTAGCCCATAGGCGGCCATTACTGGTTTCCTCTTAACCATATAGAAATTACATTTAGAATCACACAAAAATATCAATTTACCAAATTAACAAAAGAAAGCATTAAATTGCTACTGATAACACAAAAAAACTAATTAATTTAATTCAAACCGTTATTAAAATTGATTTAGGGAGCCTAACATGATTAGATTTGTCCGAAAGAATTATCTTGATTAAGCGTTGCAAACAATCAATTTAAGTCCTTTAAAAATAATAAAGTGATAAAGCAGTAAATAAATAGTGAAACGACAACTTAAAAGTCCATAAACATGATTTTTAGGGTTGTCAGGAAACGTACCACTTCTCCTTTGAAGATTGTCTTCGTCGAGTATTAATTTGAGAGGACTTTCGAATTATTATTTCGATATTAAAATTTGTAGCCACTTTTTAGTAAAATAAATAGCAAATAAAATAATAAATAATTATTATAAAAATAAGGTTGTTAAAAGCAATAATCGGATTAATTAAGTATGAGGGAGAGAGTGAGTAAAAAAATGTGTTGAGAAATGAAGGAATTGAAGGTTATTATATAAGCGTGGGAACCCTAATCGCGCTGGCTGCTAGCGCGGTACGGCGAATCGCGCTGGCCTAGTAGCGCAAGAAACCCTACAATGCTACTGGGGTAGCGCGGTTAATTTAGTCACGCTGACCGTTTTTTGAAAGATCTTTTTTATTTTTTATTTTGTTTTTATTTATTTTATTTTATTTTATTATTATTATTTTGTTTTATTCATTTATTTAAAATAATAGAAGAGGCATTGAGATAAAAAAGGTCCGTTAAATAAGAATGGAAATTTTATAATAACCGAGATTTATTTTTATGCCCAAATATACTCGATTATCCAATCTTCTAGAGAAACTAGTTTTTTAATCATCATAGAGTCCTGCCGCGGAACAGGGGACTAAATTAGGTGTCTACAGTTAGCCCCCACTTTGATTGAGTCTAAGTAACACGACAATCAAAGTATGCTCGAATCGTTTTTCGAGGCTTTCATATCCAGAGCCATGAGCTCCTCATTAACCAATGGGCGTAGCAAATTTTTAGAAAGCAATGGCTTTCGAAACTAAAATCGAAAATAGATTTTAATAAATTCGCTTATTTATCAAAATATTTAACACTTAGCAAATAAATTAGTATTTTGAATAAATTTGCTTTTTATTGAAATTTTTAGAAAAAGGTAATAAATTTGCTTATTTATTACTGTTTTGGAGTAAATTCTCTTATTAATGTAATAAATTCGTTTATTTATTACTGTTTTGAGTAAATTTGCTTATTTACTGAAATTATTGGACAAAAAATGTAATAAATTCGCTTATTTATTAAAATAAATTCGTTTATTTATTACTATTTTGAGTAAATTCAATTATTATTATTGAAAAAATTGAATAAATTCGTATATTTATTACTATTTTGAGTAAATTCGCTTATTTACTGAGATTATTGAAAAAAAAATGTAATAAATTCGCTTATTTATTACTATTTTGAGTAAATTCGCTTATTTACTGAGATTATTGAAAAAAAAATGTAATAAATTCGCTTATTTATTACTATTTCGCGTAAATTCGCTTATTTACTGATATTATTGAAAAAGTATAATAAATTCGTTTATTTATTACTATTTGGAGTAAATTCACTTATTTACTGATATTATTGAAAAAAATGTAATAAATTCTTTTATTTATTACTATTTTGAGTAAATTCGCTTATTTACTGATATTACTGAAAAAAATGTAATAAATTCGTTTATTTATTACTATTTTGAGTAAATTCGCTTATTTACTGAAACTATTGAAAAAATGTAATAAATTCGTTTATTTATTACTATTTTGAGTAAATTCGCTTATTTACTGATATTATTGAAAAAAATGTAATAAATCCGTTTATTTATTACTATTTTGGATAAATTCGCTTATTTACTGAAATTATTGAAAAAAATGTAATAAATTCGTTTATTTATTACTATTTGGAGTAAATTCACTTATTTACTGAAATTATTGAAAAAAATGTAATAAATTCGTTTATTTATTACTATTTTGAGTAAATTCGCTTATTTACTGAAACTATTGAAAAAATGTAATAAATTCGTTTATTTATTACTATTTGGAGTAAATTCGCTGATTTACTGATATTATTGAAAAAATATAATAAATTCGCTTATTTATTGAAAATATTGAAAAAATGTAATAAATTCAATTATTTATTACTATTTGGAGTAAATTCGCTTATTTACTGATATTATTGAAAAAATGTAATAAATTGCTTATTTAATACTATTTTGAGTAAATTCGCTTATTTACCGAAAATATTGACAAAGCTCACAAGGTGGTCATGAGATAACACCTTATCCTAATGTAATCCACTTTTGGAACATTTGGAATAAAGCATGAGAAAAGGATCATCATCAAAATCAAGTCCAGAGCAAAACAATATAGTAAAACTCAACGACCTGCGCTAGTCGTGTAGCGCTGTTGCAGCAACCACGCTGAAGAGGTAGCACGGCAAGTCCTGCGGCGCTGAGCTTATCAGCACGACTCCTTTACTCACCCCCTTAGGTCAGCGTGCTACTATTTGCTGTGCTGTGTTGTGGTTGTTGCTTGATTTACAAATGTTGATGTTGAAATTATGCCTGGGGGCAGGTAGCGAGGTTGGTTTATTAGCGCTTGGGGCGTAGCGCGGTTGGGGTGGTCACGCTGCACTGGTAGCGTGTTCAGCGGAGCATGCTGAAGTTGCAGCGCTGGAACTTCAAAGTGCTGTGAGTTTTTTTTTTTTTTTTTTTTTTAGAACTTTTGAGAACTATGGAATAAATTTGTGCTTACTTAGAGATTGATTGCTATAATTTATTCAATTTGTAGCCATAAGAATGTTAAGCTTATGACAATTTATATTTGCTCTAGTTTTATCAACAATGTGTGTTTTTGGCAAATGATTGTCCTAATGATGTTAAAGGAAGTATAGTGCTCCATGAATCATTTAGAATTGTTCTTAGACTTTCATTAGTCATGTCATGACCCTGTATTTTGACATTTTAAAGAGTAGTAGGCTCTTAATTAGAGAGTGTAGTTGATTAGTCTTAATCAAACTACAAAATACTTCTTGATTAGTTTTAAGTATAAGGGCAATGAGCACTCAATTAATAATCGAAAGTGAAAAAATGCTCTTAATTATTTTATTATAAGAGTAATGGGCTCCAGAAAAAAAATGCTCTTGATTAAATTATTTCATTTATAATCAAAAGTTAAAAAAATGCTCTTAATTTAATAAGAAAGGTAATGGGCTCTCAAAAGTAAAAAAAAATGCTCTTAATTTAATAAAGAAGAGTAATGGGCTCTTAATTAATAATCAAAAGTGAAAATGCTCTTGATTAATTATTTTATGTATAAGAGTAACATGCACTTTAATTAATAAAACACAGCAATGGGATTTTAATTATAATCAAAAGTGAAAAAAATGCTCTTGATTAATTTTTTTTATAAGAGTAACGTGCTCTTAATTTAATTAATAATAAAAGTGAAAATACTCTTCAAAATTTTACTTTATTTATAAGAGTAGCTGCTCTTAATTTAATAAAGAGCAATGGGCTCTTAATGAATAATCAAAATGGAAATGCTCTTAATATTTAGGGCAACGTGCTCCAAGATAAGAAATCAATTATCATTATTTAGTATGATAAGTAAAAATGCTCTTAATTTTACCTCAAATGACTAGCGCAAGAAATAGTAGCGCTGCTGCTGTAGCGTGACAAACTTTGTTGCGCTGCGCTATGGAGGGCTACAATTTTGTGCGCTTGTTAGAGTAGCCTTGAAACGTTGTGACGCTCCTCATTTAACGCATACAAAGTCTGTGATGCTACACTTTTTTATTTTTTTGGCCTTTTATTTTAACATATAAGTAATGAGCTTTATTTTGATACTGAGGGTCCGAGTAGGGGAAAAATGGCAATATTTTTGTGAGGGTTATTCGACTTACTCCCAAAAATAATCGCCAAAATGAAGTTTCAATTGAGACAACTTCCATGTTTTTTTTTTTTTTTTTTTCATAAGGGGCAACAGGAAAATGTCATAGCTTAATAAGACTTTGAAGCAAATGTCATAAGCCCCCAGGGTGTATATGGTGTGTAGTAACACTTGTAGCAACAAGAAAGGTCATAAATATGTATGCAAAGCTACTGGAAAGTATGTACAGTTAGTTATATGCTCAAATTAGCTACAAATAAGCACGGGGTAAACAACAAAAATATGCAAAATGAACACGGAGGTGCCATAGCATGAGTTGTAGGAAGCAAGGGATGGGGGGTGTCTCACTTTCCCTAATCGATTTTTTTTTTTTTGAAAAAAACATGATTTTTTTTTTTTGTACGAGGAGAGTGAGGAAGAAAGAATAGTAGAAGTTAAGGATCCAAAATTGATTACAGTTGTTGTATAATGTGCTTGACAGCGATTATGATTCAAAGGGGAATGATTTTAGCTTCTCATTTGTTCTTAGATTATGAGCCATCATCTTATACTTTCGTGATTGTCTTGTTTGAGAAATTTGTTTCAAATCAACTATTGGCTATTAGTAATGTAAATCTCTTTACAGAAATAATAAATCAATATTATAAATGCTTGCTAAGTTTTGAAGTGTTGAATATATAATGCTTGAAGTACAAGTTGCCAAGTTTATGAAGACCAAAACTAGAAGAGATAGGAAAGATTTTGTGATGAGAGGATGATATGGAGTCAAAGTGATGCTTCATGCGACCATGGATAGGCATAAGATAGCTATGAAAATTCATTCTTTAAGAGAAAATGAAGAAGTTTGATGATTTTGCGGAATAAAAAAGAATGAGTAGAGGAAGTATGGGAGTGTTTGAGTTAAAAGATGACACTACAAGAGTTGATGATGATGAGCATGAGAAAGGAAAGAAGCTTGATGAAGAATAATGTGTGAAAGGAAAGAAGGATATGTGTAGAAGACATGACTTGCTTTATGTGACATTAAGGATATTTTCTTTTAAGGACGGTTGTGCGTCCTAAAAAAAAACAGTATCCAAGACCTTAGGTGAGCTTGTGTTCAAAGGCCTGTTTTTTCATGGTCCCTTAAAATTTTACTCATGTTACATGTCCTTAAATGTAGGACTATAGACCGCACCTTATGAAGGTTCATACGTATCCAATTCGAGTTGGAACCAGGTTTTACGAAGCTCTTGCTTCTGAGTTATTGAGTGGTTAAAGGTAAAGACACAAGTTTTTTTGCAATTTGGTTACACCTCAAGGAGGGCTTTTTCAGGGTTGTATCGTGGCTAAGCTTAGGGTGTAAGAAAGATGGAAAGAAGGCTCAAATACCCATTAACCCAAACTATACTACAAACTTGTTATTAAACTTGAGCAGCTCTATTATTTAAACTTTACTTGTTGACAACTTTTCACGCATTTCCTTGTTTGAATTGAAAATCAGAGCTGCTTTAACATTATATATTTGCTTTATGAGTTGTTTTAATTTATGTCCACATCGCATTCCCATCCCCAGCTAAGTTTGATGTAGGTTGAAAGAAACAAGCTATGAGTTTAGGCACAAACGGGCTACCAAAAGTGGATCATATGTAGTTTATTCAAGATAAGGGAGACATTTTTAGGGTTTCAAAGGTGCCTCTTATGTTGGTGTATTGCATTTTTAAATAAACAATAATGTGACTTGGAGTGAGCCCCCAATTTTTGAGACTCAAATTGAGCCTCAATAACTTTTAGGCTCGTGATGACTGAGCCTATGGTTAATAAAGTAAGTTTGTTTCCCAAAAGAGAATTTATTTGATGAGTTCATGACTAAGCCTATGACTTGGATGTATTGATGTGAACAATGTAGTCTATATTGCCAATTATGCTTTAACTTGTTCTTGATTCCATGTTGATTAACTCTACTTGATGAGTTCATTCACTTGTATTGTTTCAGCAAGACATGATGAGTAGAGAGAGAATGTACAATTTGAAGATGAATGAATTTCTTTTATTGATAGTTGAGAAGTACATATTGATACTTGGCAGCATAAGTCTCAAACTCTACCATGAAAGATAGGAAAAGAAAAGAGAGAAATTAAACTAGGAAGTGAATGGATTTCTAGTGTTGGTCCAAATCATGTTTCTTGTATGTATGCGTCTACATCGTCTTGAATAATGTTTTTCGGATTTTCTTAAGCTTGCATTGTAAGGGTTTTAAATAATAATGACCATAATTGATTGAAACTTCATTATATTTCAGTCCAAACATAGACCTTGGGTCTATTGATCAATAGATTCTACAAACATTTAGGAAGGTTGAACCATGGGCTCATAATTGAACCACTTAGAATGATGCGTTTGATGCAAAGGTGGGATGGAGTGCTTAAAAATATATATATAGACACATATTATCACTTTCTAAAGCAAACAAATTTTCTTTTGTTTACATTAGGCATTTTTTCATCATTTTGTATGCCAATAATATGTAGCAACCCTTGCAATTTCTTATATAATGATTGCACTTACAAGAATGTGTCCATTCGTATGTGTTAATAGATAAAATGTTAAAAAAAAAAAAACCAAAGTGGGTTCTTATTGAACCATAACGGGCTCTAATAACTTAAAACCTTTTAGTTGGGGTTAATTATGATTTAGGGTCGTGATAATTTCAAATAAATATTCATATTCATCAAAAGTATTCAAATACATGACTTTTAGCGCAAAAAAGTTCTAGCGCTAGCTTTGTAGCATACAAAAGAAGTAGCGCAGCAAGGTAGCGTTATTAACTTGTGACGCTCACAGTGTGCACAATTAGAAGAGTTGCCCTGTTTGTGTAGCGTTGGTAGAGTTAGTTACGCTGCAAGTTTCTATTGTTTTTGCTAATTTATCATTAAATTTGTATTTAATGGTTTGGATTCATGTCCATGTTGCCCATATATCGTTATTTAGGCCTAATGGGCCATTATTAGACCGAACTTTTGAAAGATTGGTGTAATGTTATTTGTTGTGAGTCATTAAAAACATTGATCAAAATCGTGCATTGTCAAGCATTAGTAGTTTTTAGATTACCATTATTGGATCCTTCAAAGAGATAATGAGGGAAGACAAAAAGAATAGAAGAAAAATAGAGAAAAAAAAGAAACGAGACTCAACATTAGAGTTATAACAATCAAGTTAATTGATGGAAGCTCATAGAAAAATAAAAAATATAATATCATAATTAACCTTGATGGATTTTTTTTTTTTGAGTTTTTTTTTTTTTTAAATTATTCTAGTGTTTGATTTTTTGAAAATAATACAGGAAAGTGAGATAGTTGATTATGAAAATTGAAATTAAACGAATAATTCAAAATGAAAGGATTAATTAGTAATTTCCAAAAGATTCAATTATATTAGAAATCCAAAAAGTTAAGTATTTTTGAAATCGTTAATGTTATTTGAATTTTCTAATAAATGTTGAGTGTATAAGTTATGTTTCTTTAATCAAAGATTCTATTAATCAAATCCTAAGAAGATCAAGGATTTGATTAATAATTTTTTGCAATATTTTATTAACTAAATCAAATATATTGGTGCATAAAATCTCCAAGCAATCAAATGATATCAAAGAATATAATTTAAAATTATGGAAAATATTTTACTTAATCGATTAATTTATGTAGCTAATATATATTGTGATTAAAAATGATTTGAAAACCTCAGAAAATCTACATATGCACAAAATATAAAAAGCAAACAAGCACTTTATAAACAAAAGGGAAGCAAATAATAACTAAATAATGCAGTCAACTACGGTCAATCATGGTCAGTCAAGGGGTCCTACATCTAAGGAGTGTGCTCCAACACTTTGCGGTATATAACCATTAGATATGAGTGTCTCCCCTCCAAGTACCATGGGCAACTTGGAATCGATATGTGGGGATAGGTTGCTTTGCTCGGTTGCTAGAGACCATGGGCCCCACCAAGTCAACAGTTCCTTCCTGAAATGCAATGTTATTATTGTGATCGTAAGGCATGTTTCAAACACATGGAAGCCAAGTGTTTGTCACATGTATGCAATATGTTCAAAAAAATGCAATTTGTTCTAATATAATAAGTGCTGATTAAGCGAAAATTTTCAAGTCTCGCCCTCTTTTAGTCCCAATGGAGTCCCACTGTAGGGGCCCCGGATTTTAGGGCCCCAAATTTTTTTGGTCACATTTCCTAAACCGTCCGTAGGTCGAGTTCAACCTACAAAATTTGCTTAAGGAAAGGTGAAACCGAATTAATTAGACCTTTTTTTTCAACTGAAATGGAGCGCTGGAACTGTACCACGCTACAGGGTGTAGCGCTACAAGGTTTCTAACGCTGACCCTGCCGCGTTACAATTCTGTGACGCTACCGTGTCAGCGCAAGAAGGTTTGTGCGCTACAAGGTGCGTAGTTACTTTCCACGCTGCTTTTTTTTTCTTTTAAACCCAATTTTAAATCATTTTACTAGGAAGAACTTCAATGCCGATACCAAACATGCTATAAGAGAGTCGCCAATGAGTTTTAGGAACTAAACTCATAACCGTGTATTTAGATTAGATACGAATGGGACTCGAATAAGGGACGTTTGTCTAGATTGCACGAAATCCTCTCCGATCCCAGGGGATGACTCCAAGTTGTGGTCGACGAACCAAGATTGGACTCTGGGCGAAGGTACTAACATGACAGTGCATCGGGTTAGCCCATAGGCAGCCATTACTAGTTTCCTCTTACCACATAGAAATTACATTGGAACACACAAAAATATCAATTTACAAAATTAACAAAAAAAAGCTTAAATTGTTAGTGATATACAAAAAAACCAATTTTTAACTCAAATCGTTATTAAAATTGATTTGGGAGCCTAACATGATTAGATTTGCCGAAAGAATTATCTGGATTAAGCGTTGCAAACAATCAATTTAAGTCCTTTAACAATAATAAAGTGATAAAGCAGTAAAATAGTAAAACGACAACTTAAAAGTCCTAAACATGATTTTTAGGGCTCTCAGGAAACTACCACTTCTCCTTGAAGATTGTCTCGTCGAATATTATTGGGCGGAGTTTCGAATTATTATTTCTATTATTAAATTGTAGCCACTTTTTAGTAAAAGAAATAGCAAATAAAATAATATAATTATTGTAAAAAAATAAGGTGTTTTAAGTAATATCGAATTAATTAGTTGAGGAGAGAGTGGGTAAAAAAATGTGTTGAGAAATGAAGGAATGATGGTTTTATAATAGCGTGGGAACCCTAATCGCGCTGGGCTGCTAGCCGGTACGCCGAATCGCACTGGCCCTTAGCGCAGAAACCCTATAACGCTACTAGGTAGCGCTGTTCACTTAGTCACGCTGAGAGCTCAGGTGACTAAACTAACCGCGCTATGTTTTTTTTTTAAAGATCTTTTTTTTATTTTTTATATATTTTTTATTTTACTTTATTATTATTATTATTATTATTCATATTTATTATTTATTATTATTATTTTATTCATTTATTTAAATAATAGAGAGGCATTGGGTTAAAAAAGGTCCGTTTAATAAGAATGGATTTTATAATATCCGAGATTTATTTTTATGCTCAAGTATACTCGATTATCCAATCTTCTAGAGAAATGAGTTTTTTTAATCATCATTGATTCCTGTCCAGGGCAGGGACTAAATTAGGTGTCTCACACGTATATACCTTAAGTATGAACAATGGGGGAGTCGTATGGAACAGAGATCTATGACTTCTGATTGGGATACAAGACGTTGTACTCTTTCTTATTTTTAGTGCGCTGGAATTCTGTCACTTTATGTGACATAGGTAATACCTTCTTGGAGTTGCTCCCAAGCTGGTGCTCAATAGGGCTATTTTAAAGAAGGAAACCCTTTCGATGCAAATCCAAATTTTAAACATAATAAATAATTTTATTTGAGTGAGTCTACGCATAGGTGAAGAGTTGTCAACGGTATGATGCATGTACGTTATACTTGTATTTTATTTTTGTTGTTATTCATGTTTTGCATAGTCATTGGTATTTATTTACTCAGGTTTGCTGATTTTGCGTTTGTGTGCATGTCTATGTTTTTGACATAGCCCTACGATGACCCACTTGTTGGTGAGTAGTTGTCTATAATAGAGAAAGCTACAAGTACAATGGGCATAAGTGAATCATGCTGGCTGGAGTGAGAGTGCTTCATCGTAGTTTTGTTAGTTTAATGCTTTTTAGACTTGTTAGTTTTTATTATTTGATGTTGACTTTTGTTTGAAGTGTAGTTTTTTTGGTTTTGAATGGACATTAAGATGGTTCCGAAGTGTAATGAAGATTTATTTTTGTTTTCTTTGTGTTTTAGTTGGTTTGTTTCGAGTTTTGTCAAGTTTCATTTGGATTTCTAATTTGGTTTTGATTTTTAAGACTTTTGCCGTAGTACTTTCACTATGTAAAAAAAAACCTTTTGCTGCTGTCAAAATACCACCTTTTGCTTTGTTTTTTGATCACAACATATGCCAAAGAGCAAAAGGTAAAAACTTATGTTGCGGTCATTGGGCGAAGCAAAGTTAATTCCCACCAATTTTTTGGGACTTAAAGCTTAGGTTTTGTTAAAATGACCGTAGAATAAAGTTATTTTACCACCAAAATTTTATAATTTATGCTGGGGTTATTGTGCTACTTGGTGGTAATACTTTGGTTTTTCCTACTAAATTAGAAGTTTTAGTAATTCTTATTCTTATTTATTATAATGTTTTCCAGAAAATCTACAGGAAGTGAGGAAATTCCCACATGTTACAAATGGTTATCAGAGCTTAGTTTTCGAAATAAAATAAATGTTATTTTTGGAGGTACTCTAAGTCTTATTTTGGAAAGAGGATTTCTTATTTTAGAAAGTTATAATTTTTCTCAAAATAGTAATTTTCGACAATAGAAAGTTTTGAAAAATAAAATTTTATTTAAAATCTCATACATGAGATATGCAAGGAATTCAGGTATGTAGTGTGTTATTGCTTTCATATTATGTGGTGAGATTGGGTAGGAATTGGGCATGTAAGATAGACTTTACTCTAGTCCAAAAAAAGGTTTTTGCTGCGGTCAAAACCCGGTATTTGCTCTGGTTTTTCACAGTTTGCAAATGCCATAGCAGCAAATAACACCTTTTTATTTGCTCGGTTACATCGTAGCAAATGTAAACTTATTTGCTGTAGTTTTCCCAAATACCGCATCAATTAAGCAACCCAAATTAAAAAAAATAATAAAAAATATTTCTTGCTTTTTTATGCTAAATAAAATGCTGAAAATATTATAACATAAGACTTGTATTAACAACAACAATACAACACTAAGGACACAAACAACAATATTACAACCAGAATAAAAAGCAACATATAGCAGCACCATTTGAGTAGCAGCAGTAGTGGGCGAAGCACTAATCAGTGGCGAAGTACACAGCTTTAATCAGTGGGCGAAGCAGCAACAACACCTTTATTGTAGGCGATGCAACTTGTAAAAGCAAAAAAGTGCATGAAGCAATAATAGAAGAGCAAAAAACCTAAAAAAACCTATACTTCTTCTATTGCTACATCACATGCTTCACTAACTTGATTCTATAACATTAGTTTTCAACAGAAATTACATAAAAACATTGAAAAATATCAGTCATACCTAGTTATGTATTCATAATTGCAAGTATTCACACTTACTTAATCATTCATTCATCAAGACATCAAAAGTCACTTATGAATTGCCATGCTCACAATTTGAAAAATTAAATTCATCCTCAAACAAATTACTAGCTCATACAACAACTATCCATACAATGAAACTAGGAAATGAATAGTCATTAAACA
The DNA here is from genome assembly GCA_016808085.1 of Suaeda aralocaspica. Lineage (NCBI taxonomy): Eukaryota > Viridiplantae > Streptophyta > Magnoliopsida > Caryophyllales > Amaranthaceae > Suaeda > Suaeda aralocaspica. Next base: position 1,141,443 of record PYUH01000858.1, read on the forward strand.
TTTAATCATAAGATCTCAATCACATAATGTATTCATTCTAACATTTATTTAAAAATTAAAATCAAAATCACACAGTGTAATCATTCATTCATTGACACATTCAAAACAATACTTTGTGTAGGTTGAAAATAGTAGCAGTAGCAGCACGAAACAAAACGAAAAGTAGCAGTTGAACCAAAATTTATAATATGCTTTTGTTTGGACTTTCGAAACAAGTTGTGGATTTCACTCATTCACTATTCCTTGGATTCATCCATGAAATTCACCAAGTACCATTTATTATTCAATTAAAAAGCATGGAATAGAACAATAATTAAAATAGTGTATGCGACTGACAATACTTATAAAATGTAGCTAAGCTAATAAAACAAATGGCATAAACATGGACTTCATATGCCATTGAAAACCATGAACAACGAGAGAATTAATGACAACTTCAACATCTTTAAAGATACAAAAATCATGATATATGGACCAACAATTTCCATTAACATAAACGATCTGAATGACAAAAAAAACCTAAGAAAATTGACACAAAACTCATTGGAAATGGCAACAATGAACTAATCATTCTTAGCTTGAAGTGTAACGATCCGATAGCATTCCAAAATTTTGTCAGTACAACAATGCACATTCAAGAAAGCTTTCAAACATCTTTTCAACAAATTCATCAACTATATAGAAAATTGAAGCACATATATTCAAGTAACCATAAACAAAAACACAGCATAAAGAAGAGATGAAGTAATACCCCAAGCAACTGTAGTACACTCCTCACTGGTAGCACTCGCGGATATGCTTGGCATTAGCTAGCTACCTTCTCAACCAAACAGCAAAAAAAAAAAAAAAACAAAAATCAAAAGAAGTATCATCATAAAACTTTGACAACTATGTACAAAAATCATGCCCTTGCTCTCGACAAACACAAACAAAACAAAAACAAACAACAACAACCTAAACAACAACAATAAGAACAAAAAGGATCAACAACAGTGGAACAACAGCAGTCCAAACAACATTCTAACCAAATTCAACCAAACAATCATCCTAACCTATATAATTAAATTTGTTGTTGATGGTGTAGGTGAGAAGGGGAGGAGAATTAGGGAATTGACATCGATTGTTTAAAAGAGGTTTAAGTTTCCTGAATGTGAATGAGATCACTCGTCAAAAACAAAGACGTAAAAAATCGAATCAAAAAAGAACACAAATTCAAAATGAAACCGGAAAAAAGAGGAATTTATACATTCAAAATTGGAATAAGAGAGGAAGTGAAATGGAGAATGAGAGAGGAAGCCAACTCGAGAATGAGAGAGGAAGTGAAGTGGCGAATGAGAAAGATAGAGAGTGAGAGACGGGATGAGGAAGTATAGAGGAGATGTTAGGCTTAGGAAGGAGAGAGTGAAATTGGGTTAAGTGTTAACTTTTATAACTCCTCAATTTGGCCGGGTTTTTTTGGCTTAAGTTTGCCATAATAATTGCTGCATTTCTTCAGCAAATATGTTTTTTGCTGTGGTTTTCTTGCCCAAAACAAACAATCCAGTTTAATAAACCCTCCAATAACTATTTGTTGTGGTTCTTCAAAAATTCCAAAGAACCGCAACAAATGTGACGCAGCAAATGTCGATTTTTCCGCTAGTGTTATTTCTTTTCTGGCATGCATTTAATTAGATGTTGTGAAGTATTGTTTATGTTGATAGTTATGTGTAGAAGGAATTGTATGTTAGCCACCAGACCTTTTGCTGTGGAACTGTTACCTTGGTTTCTTGTGGGAAGGATGGCTCATTAGTTTTAAGTGTCGTTGCAGGATGGTGGATAATATGCCTTGTAAGAAAACTCAGATGGGAACCTTGGAGAAGAAGGACTATAAGAGTCCATCCCAGTATGTATGAAAGATTAGGTTCTATTGTTCATATGTGAGTTCGGTGCTGAAGTTACCACACTGGGATCAACCCGATCACGTGTCTGTTTTAATTGTTAATTGCTTGCCAAACCGTCCACCCTATTTGGAGATCAAGGCAATGTTTAGTGATTTTTATTTCATTGGAGGACTTCCAAACTACAGTAAGTTTAAGGATCTAAATGGTCAATGGGGTTGTGATTGGAGGTATTTGAAAGATTACATTGCAAAGAAGGAGCACTAATTTCTGGACTCAAATGTAGGTAATGAGAGCCCACCCACACCAGTCCCAAGTGATCAAGATAAAGATGCAATGAGTGAAAATGAAGCTACTTCAGGTTCTCAAGGCTATGAGTCGAAGGATAGTTCATATTATGAGATTGGGGAATCCAAATCCGGTGATCCCAGTGTATGTGGACTTGGTAACTGATTCCAAAGAAGAAGAAAATGAACTTGACCCTGAAGAAGATATGGATGAAGATTTTAAGGAGGATTTAGAAGATGATGTTAAAGATGATCCTCGGTTCATACCTGAGAAATATGTGGTGTCTAAAGACAAGCAGGATAATGTTAATGTTTAAAAGTTTTATTATGGATATGAGCTTAGTTTAATACCATTTAGTATTGTTGATGATTACAATGTTGGACATTTTAGATTGTTATTTACTTTGCGAATAAGTGGTAGTGAGTCATAAGGAACTCTAGGAAACTAAGCAATAAGAACCCTTATGAGAACAAAATAATAAATGAGTCAAATCTTTCTGAAATTATGCCTAAGTAGAGCAAAACCAAGTGAATTTTTTTTATTATGTGCTTTATATTACTGGAATGATGTGTAAACAATCAAAACTAAGTGAATCATTCGCTTATGTTATGTAATAAGCTTATTTTGTTCTAATTTAGAGTTAGGCGTAATTTAATGTAAAGGTCTTTTCCCTCTACAGGAGAAATAGGGTGGTTGAACGTAACAACAATCAGCTAGATGATGTAGTGAGGCAATTAGCTATTATAGCTGAACGATTAACTGCTAGAGGAAATGTTAATCGAGGTGAACTAGCTGGGGAACTTTTCATGAAAATATCTCAAAGTTAGCCGCCTACTTACCAAGGATAACCCAATCCAACTGTTTTAGAGGGATGGCTGAGAGAGTTTAACAAGGTGTTTGGGGCAGTTGAGTGTCTAAAAGAGTTTAAGGTGTGCCCTGCAATTTACTATCTGATAGGAGAAGTTGATCTTTGGTGGTCACGGAATGAAGCTGTGATTAGGGCTTTGCTAGGGTTCAATTAGGCTGTGTTTCGGGAACAAATTAGTAATAAGTTTTATCATGTGTTCCTCCAGAAACAGAAAGCTGATGAGTTTCTAGAGCTTAAGATGGGGAGTATATTAGTTACTGAGTATTACTCTAAGTTTATAGAGTTGTCTAGGTTTGTTAAGGAGGCTGTGGAAACCGAAAAGTTGAAGGCTAGTCGTTTTGAGAGAGGGTTACCCATAGACATCTAGTTGCAACTACCTGCGCAAGTATTTGAGTCCTCGGATGAGTTATATAGAAGAGCTGCACAACTGTATGCGTTGGAACAGAAGAAGAAAGAAATGCTGAAAGAAAGTGTGTAATACCCCACATTTTCACGTATTTTAAGAAAGTATTTTTCTATTTTACTCGTATAATTTTAATACACTTATTGAAAATTTTTGTTCAATCGGAATATTAAATAACAAGAAATTAATAGTAATAAAATAAATAATAAATAAATTTTAATTGAAATAATTATTTGTGTTCATAAATAATATTTTATGTTTTAAAAATATTTTAAATGAATTCTAAAAATACAAATTTCAAAGGTTTCCTAATTTATTTCGAGGCAAGACCCTAAAGGTAATTTCCACTTATTTGGATAAGTACGGGCTTTTCCAAATGCTACATTGGGGCCTATAAATACCCCTTAGAACCCAAATTTTCAAATTTTCATGCTCATAAGTTGTCATTAGGATTCCAAAATTCAAAGAAAAAAGAAAGATAAAAAGAGAGTGTGATTTCCGAAAAAAATAAAAAAAACTGCAGTTTTCGGAAAACAAAATAAAAATTTGCATTGGGATCCGAGCCCTTGCCGGACCCCACCTGCGCTGCCGGAGCCACCTACGCCCTCTGGAGCTGCCGCGCCCAGCCACCATCGCTACCGTTGGCCACCACTCGCCGGTTAATCCTCCCCCTTTCCGGTACTTTCGAACATAGATATAAAAAAAATAAAAATTCTCCTTGTTTCCTTTTAATTCAATCTTGCACATTCATATTCATATTTACGTTTAATCATGCTTTTATGAATTTTAATCATGTTAAATAAAGTTATCATTTTTTTAAGGCATGAATTGAATTGTTGTCAATGAAATTTTTTAGATTAGGGTTTGCAAATCATGAAAGTTATGATTTTTATGAGTTTTTATGACTTAAACTTGTATACTATGATCATGAATTACTGTTGTGTGAATTTATGATGATTTTATGAAGTTTAGATTGATTTTTAAAGGGTTTGAAAATAAAATAAATTGCTGTCCAAAATTTATAATCATTAAATTCAATTAAATAAATATTATGAACATGTTTTGGCTTATGAAAAGTTGTTCTAAAGCATAGATTGGTTTCATAATTATGTTAGTTGATTGTAGAAGAGTTTTGCCATGAAATTATGATGTTTTTATGAGTTTTTCATGACTTTCAAGTTAAAAAAAAAATCTGAATTTTTTATAAAAACAAGTGTTCATATTATGCTAGTATGATCACATATGAATTCTATGATGTTATATATAATTTTTAGTATGTTTTATGAAGTTTAAAAGTGATTTAAGCATGTTTAACATGTTGTAAAGAATTTATAAAGTGAATAGTTAGGATTTAAAAATACATAATTAGCATAAATTGATCATATAAATTAAGTAATACATTTTATGGTTGATTTATGTTGTTTTTTAAGTTTTTCACGGAGTTTTGGTAATTTTATATTGCTGTCCACTTTTCTAAAGTGGCATAAAATTTATGTTAAGGTTTTATAAAGCATAAACGAGTCCCGAAAACCAAGTAGTCATCTATGACTACTAATTGGAGTACAGGACGTTGTACTCTTTTATATATTAATGCACTGGATATCCATCACTTTATGTGACATAATAATACTTTCTTCGAGTTGCTCCAAAGTTGGTGCTTAATAGGGCGATGATTTTTAAGGAGGAAACCCATTCGATGCAGGATTAATAAGTTTAAATATAATAACTAAGTTAATAGAATCCATGTACCGGATAAAGGTTGTCAAAGGTAAGTTGAGTGCATGTTTTATTTCTTATTATTGTTGCATAATCTTTAATAGTTATGTACTTAGTTTTGCTGACTGATTGTTTTCTGTGCATGGCTTTTTCTTGGACTTGGCCCTACAATGACCCACTTGTGGTGAGTAGTTCTCTAGTAAAAGAAAAGTTGCACGTACAGGTGGGCATAAGTCATTTCATGATGGGCTGGAGTAAGAGCTCTTGTTGTGTTTTGTAGCTTTGTTTTATTTTATTGCTTATGATGACTAACATTTATTTTGGATGGTTGTTTTATTTCTAAAGACTTTTAGTTTTGGTTTTGGTTTTGAAAGGCCATTAATATGGTTCCGAAGTATAATAAGTTTAAAGTTGATTTTTATTTTGAGATGGTTTTGAAGTTACTTTTAAATTGTTTTGGTTTAAGACTTCTGCTGTAGTACTTTGATAAATGTCTTAGCCGTTATAACGGTGCAGGTAATACTTTGGTTTTTCCATATTTAGAAGTTTTAATAAATATAATCCTTAATAATTATAATATGTTTTCCGGAAAAATGTGCAGTAAGAAGTTAAGAAATTCCAAAGTGTTACAAAGTGTTTACTAGAGCTTAGATTTCGAAATAAAATAATATATATTTTTTTTTGGGGGGGGGGGGGTACCCTAAGTTTTAAATTTGGAAAGAAGAATTTCTTATTACGGAAAATTTTGAAAAAGGAAATTTTTCTAAAAATAGTAATTTCCGAAAATGGAAAGTTTAGAAAAATAAATTATGTGTGTAGGTATGGAAAGAATTCAAGTATGTATTATGTGCTATGGCTTTAATACCATGAGGAGAGCTTGCATAGGAAGTTTGGGCATATAGGACAGACTTTGTTTCTGTTCTTTCATGCATTAAAGTTCATGTTTAAGGTGTTGCTTATGTGAATAGTAGGGTGTAAAGAAAATTGTGTGTTAGCCACAATACCTCTTTTTGTAGAACTGCTAGTCTATTTTGTTCTGTTTTGGGAAGGATGGACCATTAGTATTAAGTCTTGTGGAGGATGAGACATAGTATACCAATTAAAGATACTCAAATAGGAAACTTGGAGAAGAAAGACTACGATATGGAGCCATAACAAGCAAATTTCCCACTCACGATCTTATGATGTGTATAGCAATGCTTCATGACAGTTGAAGCCATAACAAGCAAATTTCCCACTCACGATCTCGAGTTAGCAACGATCGTGTTTGCTTTAACGATATGGAGGCATTACTTGTATGGAATAAAAAGTAGAATCTATACAGACCACAAAAAGTCTAAAATACTTTTTCACTCAAAAGGACTTGAACTTGAGACAAAGGAGATGGCTTGAGTTGATAAAGAATTCTGGTTTAGATATCCAATATCATGCAAGGAAGGCCAATGTGGTAGCGGATGCTCTAGGTCGTAAGACGAGACATGGAGTGATTTCGCTAGTGGTCGCTAAGAAGATGTATAGAGAAATGGAGAGAATGAATTTGGAGGTAGTGAAATAGGGACATTTGGAAGTTATACTTTGTACTATTAGTGTCCAACCAACAGTGTTTGAGGAGATTAAGGAGAATAAGGATGGAGATGTGGAAGGAAAGATAAGATTTTGCATGCTATTTACTATGCTAGTAAGAATTTAGATCTAGCTCAGATTAATACTACAGAAAAGGAATTGCTTGCTATAGTATATGCTTTAGATAAATTTCGTTCTTATCTTAAAGGTTCAAAAGTTAATATTTATATTGACCATGCAGCTCTAAAGTACTTACTTAGAAAGAAAGAAGAAAAATCGAGAGTTGTTAGATGAATTTTACTACTTCAACAATTTGACCTAGAAATACGTGATACGAAAGGTGCAAAAAACGTGGTAGCAAATCATTTATCTAGAATTCGAAATGAAAATGGGGACATCTCAACCCCCATTGATGATTCTTTTTCTAATGATCATCTTTTAGCTGTGCTTTCTAATACTCCATGGTTTGCTGATTATGCTAATTATGTAGTTTGAGGAGTCCTACCTCCCGATCTTACTTATCAGCAGTGAAAAAGGTTTTTATATGATGTTAGGCGCTATTTTTGGGATGATCCTAAAAAGTGACACTCAAGAGGTGGGGGGGGGGGGGAATGAGTGTTGTAAAGTTGTTGTAAATTTCGATTAATTATAAGAATAGTTTAGAACCAGTTCTCAAGCAGCGGAAACAATAAAGCAATAAAATAAACAACACCAAGATTTAACGAGATTTGACTTCTAATAAGTCTACGTCCTCCTCTCACTCACTCTTTTATTAATCAACTCACAATAACAAAAGAATTACACTCAATCAATTATGCACCTATCACAATATAATTCCCCTACTTCTCCTTGTGGAAGTTCGACTCAACCCTCAACTATGAAGGTTCCAATGAAGATGATCTCAGATCAACTTCCGCAGCAAACTGAACTCTCAGAATGCTCAAATTACAACACTTTGTCTCTCAATAACAATTAGCCTAAACGCTTACAAAAGAGAGAATATTAAGACCTTAATGTGGTTATGAGATTTATGCGAGATTGAGACTTAGAGAGCAATTTTGCAAATCATAAAATCCAGTTTTTGTTCGTGCAAAAGTTGTTTTTGTTGTATGCTAGCAAATGTCCTTAAATAAGCCTTTGGCTAGTATGTCATATAATATTGCAAGAGAATATTTTCCGTGGAATTATCGAAATATTCACGGAAAATATTCTCACTGATTTTATTTGAAATCAAATAAAATCAACACAATATTATATAACATACTTGCCATACTTAAGAATATTTTCCTTGCATACCAATCCAAGCATCTGTGTTATTTTTGAACAACAATATTGTGGGGGGAAGAAAATTTCTTAAAATACGGATGTGTGAAGTAAACTCTAGGGACTTGTTCAGCACTGTTCCCAGACTGTTCTAGTCAGCCAAGTTCACTTATATTTATGTATGCCAAGTAACTTAAGTTCCTTGTCATCCATAATTAGTGCATCTCTGTAACCTTAATCTTTATATTGAATATGTAAACCTTCATACCACTTACATTGCATCTATGATCTAAGATTCAGACTCTATGAGCTTGATCTTCATGCAAACTTCAAGAGTTGGCTTCTCGAGCTTTATCTTGTCATCATTGAACTTGTTTCTTTAGTACCCACACATGTAAACAGAAACTTGCATACAATATAATAATTCAATGTGGTTTGTCATCATTCAAAACAAAAGCTAGGAACTCAACAAATTCCCCCTTTTTGATAATGACAAACCATGAAGTTCCCCTTGCAAATAATGTCATTTAATATTTTGAACTTTTCAGAAATTTTGAATTCTTTAGAATCCAATGAACTGATCTCATACTGTTCCTGTAGATTAAGCATAATTTACAAGTAAACCAGTTCCAAACTATCTGACAACAGTTTAAGAAAGAGTTTTCTAAGTACCCAGGGCAAATACTAATTAGACATAGAGCTCTTAGACTTAAACATGTATTCGCAACAAGAACATCTGTAAGTTCATCAGACCTGTTTTCAAGCAAACAAGCCGTTGGGATGATAAGAAGTAAAATGCTTTAAATACATTTCCTTCCAGACCTTATAGGTCTGTCATCACTAGCAAGATTATTAATCTTGCTTCTAGTTGCTGCAACACACACAGGTTAGTAATATTCATTTAACCTGCTTCCCCTTCAATTAGGTAGAAGAGATAAGAACTTCACCCTACTTCCCCCTTTTGCCATCATCAAAACAGTCAAAGCATAAAAGCATTAAAACCAATAGCTAAACAAAATCAGTAGTCAAACTACTAATCATATAAAGTCTTTGCTAAATAGGTGTTTTAGGGAAATTTGTGTAGTATAGAGGGAGAGGTGAGGACTCAAATACAATGCTACCACACAGAGTGATTTGCTTTTATATAATCAAATATTTAATCACTAATTGCAGTTTGATCAATCAATTAACATAAATCTAGAGAGAGAAACTCTAATCATAGATAGAGAAACTCTTAATTATGAGTGTTTTTTTGCTGACGTAAAGCTGTCCCCTAAAGTAGTAAAAAGGGATCTATTTATAGGCTTCTCAAGAATTGCACCATGCATAAGATGTTGACACGTGTCACATTCATGATCCTTGGATTGACTATTAGCTTAACCTGGTGGGGCTGATAGTGATGGGCTTTGTCCTGTAGACCAAGTTGTCATTCCATCTTCAGCTGACTTAATATTGCCACGTGTCACCCAGTCATTGAGCCACGAGTCACCCAGTCATTGGGCCACGTATTGGGGTAAATTACCCCACAACAATGGTATTTCAAACAACATTCTAGGTATTTTGATTCTACCAATTGTTCCTGCGAAAGTGCCAAACCTACTTGTCCTTAAAGTTATTGCAAACTAGTAGCAAACCAAGTTACAGAATAACAATGTTTTTTGAACTGGGAAGGGGGAAACCAGAATAAGAATTCAATAAAGGAGGGGGTTAGCAGCTGATAAGTTCATTTTATATTCATTATTTACCCCTATTTTATATTGGTTTTTTTTGGCTCTAACACGGCTCTTTTTCGCCCGTTCTACTAACTTTGGTTGCTTTTAGTGTTGGTTGCTTTGCTTTAGCATTTATTGCAGGAATTGATGTTTTTGTGTCGGTTTCCGCTTTATCCCGCGCACTTGGCAAGTTAGTAAGGGTCTTGACCATTTTGAGAAGCTAAAAGGAAGCTAGGACGTGATTTAGAAGCCTTTGGGAAGCATAGGAGTAAAGTTACAAAGTAAACGAGCGAAGTTGGAAGCTCCGGGGGGCATTTAGCAGTGTGGCCGGACAAAGTGCAGTGTGCTCGGGTCGAGTGCATTGTGCCCGGGCAGACTGTGCATACTGCTCCGAGCGCATTTTTCGATTTTTGCTCCTTTGTTTTGACTTAGTACTTAATGAAATTATTCCTAGGTTTTTATCTATGCACTTTTTATTTTAAGAACCCTAGTTTTAGGTGAGTTTTCTCTCAAAAGAGGCGATTATTGTGGATCTTTTCAATCATTCAATACAATACAAATTCAGGTTTTAATTCAATCTTAATTTCGTTCTCGTTAATTCATGTTTAATTTTAGTTTATGTTTTTAGTTTTATTTTCTTTAGTCTCTTATACCCTAGTTATTGTTTTATTTCTAGTTTCATAATTGTTGATTATTTCTTTAATTATGATCATGTCTTTAGTTTTGTTTCCTACAATTGCTTTAGTTTTTATGATCATGAGTGAGTAGTCAATTTTCTAAGGTTTAGGGAAACCTTGATTAATTAATGGACTAATTAACTTAGATTGTTTCAATTCCACAATTAGTAGTCAAATTCTTATTATTTGCGTTTTCGTTTACAATTGAATTGTGCGCAGATTTAGTTGTAATTTTGGTAATTGTTGAAATTGATGCCGAGAGGTAAAAATACCACAATTAGACGATAATCGGCGGAATTAGTCTAGGCATGAGCGAGAGCCGCTAGATGAGTTTTGAGGGAGTCTAAGTTCGAGAGAATTAGTGAGCCCTAATTTGACATAACTGTGAGATTGAACATTCTTTGTTGGTGAATCCATTAGTTGATTCTTGGTGACCCGAATAACCCTAGACCTTAAATATTAGTTTTAATCACCATCATTTCTCGTAGTTAATCAGTAGTCAATTTAGTTAATTAATAATTCTTAACCAAGGCCCTTTTCACAGTTTAAGCTTTTTAGAACTAAAAGAGTTTAATTGCTTCCCTGAGGATTCGATCCTTACTTCCCTAGTTACATTAGTTAGAAATGTTTGGTTTATTTTTGATAGGTATGCGATAGCCTCATCAAATTTTGGCGCAGTTGCCGGAGAGGCAATTTGTAATTCTTTTAGTCGGGTTTATACTATATTCTTTTTTATTTTCCTTAGTCTCAAAGAACTTTTTGGTTCTTTGAGGCAGTTTCTCGTTATTGCTCAGAGTTGCATATTATGCAGGTTTATAGGTTTATGCAAAGTGACCACGAGCCTGACATTTTCATTTTCCCTGAGCCCGAGCAAGTATTTCTGAAGCGGTTGAGACGTAGTAGACGCAGAATATTTCTTCCTCGATCTGTGGAGGAAACTGTTTCTCATTTGTCTCAGTTTTTCGAGTTCACCTTCAACCCGTTGTTTGAAGGGTATTTAGAGGTCGAAATGGCTGCTGAAGGAGAAGGACAGGGTAGAGGACCACCACCTCCACCACTGCCACCTGCGGCCCGTTCATTGAGAGACTATTCCTTGCCTAGTACGGAGTCTATGGCTGGAGGTTATTCAGTACCCGATACCAATGCCGCTAATCTTGAACTGAAACCGGCTCTTGTGAATATGATTGAACGAAATAAATTTTCAGGGACATTGAAGAAGGATCCGAATTTACATTTGCAGAATTTCCTTCAAAACTGTGATACTATCAAGCAAATGAATGTTTCCAAGGATTACATTAGAAGGAGAATGTTCCCGTTTTCGCTGAAAGACAAGGCTAGAACCTAGTTGAATGATCTTAATATGGCTACAATTACTTTTTGGGAGGACTTGGCTCTTGCTTTTCAGAGGAAGTACTATCCACCACAGAGAACTGCTTTATTGAGGAGTCAAATTACTAATTTTAATCAGGAAACAAATGAGTCACTTTATGATGCTTGGGAACGGTAGTCATTGAGAATGTTTCCTCATCATGGGCTTGAGAAGTGGTTTTTAGTTCAATCATTTTACAATGGTTTGGGTAATGAGAGTAGAGCTTTGTTAGATTCTGCTGCTAATGGTCGATTCATGAACCAGGAGGTCAATGTTGCATATGAACTAATTGATGAAATTGCCACTCATAATTCACAGTTTGGTAACCTTAGAGGGCATTCCAAGAAGGGTGGAAAACATGTAATTGATGATAAGTATGAGAGTTTAGCTGCACAGATCAATGCCATATGTCAGAAGCTTGATAAGATTGGTACTAGTGCTACTTCACCATCACCTATAGCTGCACTTTCGGGATGCACTGACCCTTTCTGTGATTCCTGTGGTTCATTCGGTCATAGTTCCTGTTTATGCCAAAAATCGCTTAGAACGATCTTAGGTTGGGACTGCGACGGCTAGATAGATTACGCAATTTAATGAATAAAGACTAAGAATGCAAAGTATAAAAATAAAAGAAATTAAAGTAGACAAAACACGATATTTTGATGACGCAGAAAACCCAAAGTGGGAAAAACTGCGGGTGGGAGTAATTCAACCGTTTCACTATGATAAACGTAGGATGAACTTTGCTTAGAGTACAATTTGAGAGTGATTTAGCTTAGGAATATTTAGCAATGAGTTGTCGTCGTGTCTTTGGACTGAATAGCAAGCTGAATTTATAGTGTTGAGGCTTAGAAAATATCTTCAACGGTCTTCTTAGATAGATAACCGCAACTCCTAAAAACTGGGAGAGTAGTTTCCTTCTTTCTCTCCACGAAAGCTAATCTTTGTCCAGGTTCAATGTATCTTCCCAATAGACTTGTTCAACTCCCTGAAACTGTTGAAGAATTAATTTTAACTGCTCAACGGTTTCCATGAATCTCGGACTAGTAGTTTCTGACTCGTCTGGGGTCGAGTCCAGTCAGAGAAAATCAACCATAACAGTTCCCAATCATGTACCAGTTCAGTAGAGCAAGTGTGTGCCTTTCAAGCGTACAAGAACAATCCATTCTACAATACATATAATCCGGGCTGGAAGGATCATCCATACTTCTCCTACAAGAACAATAGTAATGTACATAACCCTCGGCAAGCTATGCCACCTCAGCAGGCACCCCAGCAAATGAAGAGATATGTACCACCACACCCACCATGTTTCAACAGGCCACCACTATCAGCACCACCATTGCCAATTCAACCTAGTGGTGAAAATTTAGAGCTGAAAAATATGATGTTGCAGATGCAGAAAAATATGGAGGCAATGCAGGCTCACAAAAAGCACCTGGAGACTCAGATAACTCAGATTGCACAATCAACTGCTCAAAGGCAACCAGGCCACCTTCCATCACAACCTACACCTCCAGTATCACAGGCATCACAGAATCCCCCAAGGGACCATGTCAATGCCATTACATTGAGGAGTGGACCTACTTATGAGGGCCCGAAAATACCTATTGATGATGTTAATTCTGATGTTGTAGGTGGAGCTAAGAAGACCAGTGTTTTGGTGATTGAAGATCTAGAGGCAGTTCCAGCTAAGAAAAGTGAAGCACCTAAGGAGAAGGTAGATGACACATCGATTGATACGATCCCGAGGTCACAGGTTAGGTTGCCCTTTACGAACAGGGTAACCAGGAGTAAGAATGATAATCATTTTAGTAAATTTGTAGATATTGTGAAGAATTTGCAGGTTACTGTTCCATTTACTGATTTGATAACTCAAATTCCTACTTACACTAAATTTTTGAAACATATTTTGAGTAGGAAACGTGAGTTGAAAGTGGTGGAGACCGTAGCACTTACGGAGGAGTGTAATGCTATATTGCAAAACAAGTCACCTTGCTATATTGCAGATTTACGGAGGAGTTGAAAGTTGAAAGACCCGGGAAGTTTTTCTATTCCTTGTAACATTGGCTCATTATTTATTGATAAAGTTTTATGTGATTTAGGGGCCAATGTTAGTGTCATGCCTTTATCTATTTGCTGAAAACTTGATATGGGTGCTTTAAAGGTTACTAACATCACCTTGCAGATGGCAGATAGGACAGTGATATACCATAAAGGTATTTTATAGGATGTCCCGGTGAGAGTCGGGAAATTCTTTATTCCTGTTGATTTTGTTGTGTTAGATATGGATGAGGATGCTCATATCCCAATTATAGTTGGTAGACCATTCTTACACACTGCATGTGCTGTTATTGATGTCAAAAATGGTAGTTTGACTCTTTCTGTAGGGGATGATAAAGTTACCTTTAATCTTAATGCTGCTTTTAAGAGTCCTATGATGGAACAGTCATGTTATGTTATTGATGTCATTGATGAGATGGTTATTGATGATATGCCTCAATCCACTACAAAGGATCTTCTAGAGGCTGTCGTTTGTCTTGATGTTGGTGCAGGTGAAGGTATAGCTGATGCCGATAATTTGGTCCATGATCTTACTGGTGAGGAATTAAATCCGGAGGAGACCCGGAAATTTGTTGAGTTACCAAAAGAGGTTTGTTCTGTTAAAGAGGTAACCAAACCTGAGATGAAACCCCTCCCCTCTAATTTGAAATATGCTTTTCTAGATGATAAGGAGTTGTACCCAGTCCTTGTTAGTGCTTCTCTTACTGATAGTCAACTTAATAAGCTTTTGTCTGTGATTAAGTCTCATAAGAAGGCTATTGGTTATACTATTGATGATTTGACTGGTATTAGTCCTGATTTTTGCATGCAGAGAATTCATTTAGAGGAAGGTCATAAACCCTGTATACAGGGTCAACGTCGTTTGAATCCTAACTTGCAGAAGGTGGTGAAGAAATAAGTTCTTAAACTTCTAGATGTAGGTATTATTTACTCGGTGCCTGATTCCCAGTGGGTAAGTCCAGTACAGGTAGTCCCTAAGAAAGGGGGAACAACTGTTGTTCGTAATGATAAAAATGAATTTATACTACTAGAGTTGTTACTGGATGGAGAATGTGTATTGATTATAGGAAATTGAATGTTGCAACTAAAAAGGATCATTTCCCCCTCCCTTTTATTGATCAAATGTGGGAAACGTTAGCTAAGAATAAGTATTTCTGTTATCTTGATGGATATTCGGGTTTCTTTCAGATTCCCATCCATCCTGAAGATAGAGAGAAAACTACTTTTATATGTCCTTATGGTACTTTTGCATATCGTAGAATGCCTTTTGGTTGATGTAATGCACCAGCTACTTTCCAACGTTGCATAATGAGCATTTTTTCTGAGTTCATAGAGTCTATTATGGAGGTCTTCATGGATGATTTTAGTGTTTATGGTTCCAATTTTGATTCATGTTTGACTAGCTTGACTAAAGTTCTCGAAAGATGTGAGCAGGTAAATTTGGTCTTAAATTGGGAAAAATGCCATTTCATGGTCAATGAAGGAGTAGTATTGGGACATTTGGTGTCCGAGCGTGGTATCGAGGTGGATAAGGCGAAAATACAAATAATTAAGCAATTACCACCTTCGGTGAATGTTAAAGGGGTAAGAAGTTTTTTGGGTCATGCTGGTTTTTATCGCAGGTTTATCAAGGATTTCTCCAAAATTGCGAAACCACTAACTCAATTGCTTTTGAAAGATGCCGAGTTTAAGTTCACTAATGAGTGTCTGGAGTCCTTTAATATGATCAAAAATTCATTCATTTCGGCACCTATTATACAATCTACCGATTGGAATTTACCTTTTGAGATAATGTGTGATGCTAGTTATTTTGCAGTTGGTGAAGTTTTAGGTCAAAGGAGGGATAAGGTCCTACATGCTATTTATTATGCTATTAAGTCCTTGGATGAAGCTCAAGTCACCTATGCCACCACGGAAAAGGAGTTGCTTGCTATTGTTTATGCATTAGATAAATTTCGTGCTTATCTTGTAGGTTCGAAAGTTATTGTTTACACTGACCCTGCAGCTCTTAAGTATCTACTTGGGAAGAAGGAAGCCAAACCGAGGCTTATTCGGTGGAGTTTTCTTGCAGCTCCAAGAGTTCGATCTCGAGATTCGTGATAAGAAGGAAGCAGAGAATGTGGTAGCTGACCACTTATCGAGGATACGGTATGATGATGGGGAGATCTCTACCCCCATTGATGATTCATTTGTTGATGAACATTTGTTTGCAGTTTATGTAAATTCTCCTTGTTTTGCTGATTTTGCTAACTATGTTGCATGATGTTAAGCGATACTTTTGGGGTGATCCTAACTTGTTTCGTGAGTGTGCATATGGTTTATATAGGAAATGTGTTCCAGAATAAGAAGTCTATGGTGTACTTCACCATTGCCATTCATCACCATATGGAGGTCATGCTGGACCTACTAAGACGATGTTTAAGGTCCTTGAATCAGGTTTTTATTGGCCCACGATCCTACAGGATGCTAGAGCCTTTATTATGTCTTGTGATTCATGCCAACGAGCAGGTAATATCTCACACAGGCATGAAATGCCTCAAACGGGAATATTGGAAGTTGAGATTTTTGATGTTTGGGGTATTGACTATATGGCACTCTTCCCATCCTCTAATGGAAACCGTTTCATATTAGTTGTTGTAGATTATGTTTCTAAATGGGTGGAAGCTCTGGCTACCCCCCATTGCGATTCTAACACCGTGTTGAGATTGTTTAAGCAGGTCATCTTTCCTAGGTTCGGAGTCCATAGAGCTGTTATCAGTGATGGGGGGAAGCATTTCCATGAAAAGATGCTAGATAAGCTGCTGGAGAAGTATGGTGTCTACCATAGAACGGGATTGGCTTACCATCCACAAACCAGTGGTCAAATGGAGGTTTCAAATCGAGAAATCAAAGTTATCCTAGAAAAGACGGTTGCAAAATCGAGGAAGGATTGGACTAACAAGCTCTATGATGCTCTATGGGCGTACAGGACGGCTTTCTAAACTCCAATTGGAACTTCACCATTCCGGTTAGTTTATGGTAAAGCGTGTCATCTTCCGGTTGAGCTAGAGTACAAGGCATATTAGACAGTAAAGGAGTTGAACATGGATGCTAAGCTTGCAGGCGAAAAGCGACTTCTTCAGTTGAATGAACTCGATGAATTTCGTTTAGTAGCATATGATAGTGCCAAAATCTACAAAGAGAAGACTAAGAGATGGCACGATAAGAGAATCATGAGAAGAGAGTTCCAAGTTGGTGACAAGGTACATTTATTCAACTCTCGTCTCAAATTATTCCCTAGAAAGCTGAAATCCAAGTGGAGCGGTCCTTTTACGGTTACTATGGTGAGCAAATTTAGGTTCGTTGAGGTTCAAAATGATAAAGGTGAAAAGTTCAAGGTAAACGGACAACGATTGAAGCTCTATTATGAAGGCGATGCTGTTGGACTAGTGGAAGAGGTGCATTTCCACAACCCCGACTCCCATTGACCACCTCGGGACCATGGTCAAGCTAATGACCTTAAAGAAGCGCTTTGCAGGAGGCAACCCGTACGTAGGTTTTTTCTTTTGTTTTCCTTTCCTTTAATAGTTTAGATTAGCTTTACTAAGTTCTTTTAGTGAGAGAGCGTGAGGGACTAATGGTTTGTGAAGTTTTGAGGGTTTTGCAGGCTTAGGTGCGAATTTATGGAGTAAATAAGTAAAGAAAAGGCTAAGTTGCAGCATGCCCGGTCAGCCCGGGCTGATTGAATGGTGCCCGGGCACGATGCACTTTACCCGGGCGCGCATGGCGATTCCGAACACTTAGTTTTTTCTTCAAAAATTTGAAGGTAGCACTATGTCCGGTCAACCCCGGCGGGTTGTACCCAGACCGGGCGAGGTGCACTTCACCCGGGCGCATTGGCACGAGTTCAAAAATCAACAAAATCACTCGAGAAGCAAGATGCTTGGTATGACAGGGCACACTGACAACAGACTGGGCGGAATGAACTTAAGTCGGGCGCGAATGACGTTTTGGAACACTTAGAAAAAAATCAGCCTTGCACTATGTCCGGTCAGGCCGGGCAGGTTGCACCCAGCCTGGGCGGAGTGCTCTACTCCCCATAAAACCCACGAAACTCTTTCCTCCTTCACTTCCTTCACTTCTTCTTCTTCCTAGTTCTATTCTACTTTCTCTCACTACAAAAAAACCTCCAAATTCTCCATTAAAACTAATTCACTCAAATCTTTAATCCTCCATAACTCACTCATTCCTCCACCAAATTCACTCAAATTTCCACTAATCTTCTTTATTTCTTCCCCTCTTTCTTTTCCTCACCACAAATTTCATCAAAACCCCCAAATTCATCATCACCTAAAAACCCTAACTTCACTAAAACTTCCAAAATGCCTCCAAAAAGATCAAGGGGTGAATCAAGTCGCATATGAGCCTCTTTAAGCGAAAACGTTTGATTCTTAAACTTTTAAGCTTTAAAAGAAGCAAACTGACCAAAATACAGGGTCCATGTGGCCGCATAAGTGACATGTTTTGCTGAAAATTTATGAGCATAAAAGCCATAAGCTCAGTGTGGCGGCATACTCTTATCCAAGTAGCCGCAACCCCCTCCATGCGACCGCATGCCCGAGACCATGCGACCATAACCCCATGTTTGTACCCAATCTATCCAAGTTTGTTCTTTAAACAAAAAATGAAAAAAAATAGGAAATGCAGCCGCATGCCATAGCCCAAAAAATAGGGCTTTATTTCATTCTTGTTCTACTTTTTCCTTATTCTTTCAATTATTTCTCTCAACCCACGAACAACCCCTCTTCATCTCTTCCTCAACCTCACACATACTCACCTTTTACCCTTAAAAATCTCTCTTTCAATCACTCCTACTTTAAAACAATAAAAAAATCACTAAATTAACCATGAAAATACATTCTCTCGACAAATTTCAAAGATCTCAAGCTATTCTTAGGGTTTTGAAGAAGCTAGGGTTTGGTCCTCAACTTCGATTTTGGGCTCCAATCTTCATTCTGCTTAGTTAAAGTAGTGTTTTCACACTTTTTTTGGTATAAACTCTAAAAAACCTATCTTTTTCATGAATTTTTCAATTGTTATGACTTGAATAGTCATTTTTTTTGTTTTTGGTTGAAAGTTTATCTTTGTTCGGTTTATTTTTGGTTAATCTATTTAATTATTGGGAGTATTTGGTTGTAGTTTTTTGTTATTGTTGGTTTTGAACTTGTTTTTTTTCATGATTTATAATTCTCTTCATACTATGCTATTCTAGAGGCCTTGAAGCACTTGGAGTTAAGCCTCTTGGTCTTCATTTCGGTTAGGCAGGAGAAGTTGTTGAACTAGAAGCATTGGCGTTAGGCTTCTAGTTCTTTATTTTCTTAGGACGGAGAAGTTATATTCTTATGGCTTTGTGTTGCTATAATTGTTGTTTTTCGTGCTTGTTTTTGCCCATTTCTTGTCACACTGCCTCGTGCTCACCTAAGTAAAAAACAAATGAAAAACCCGGTTCACATGCTATGTGATATTCCTCGTCCGGAACCTCGATGAGCTAGTGATCAGAGAGATGAGCTAGTTGTAGATGACAAGGAACCTCGATTGCTTCTCACACAAAACTGTAAGTAAACTTGTCTAACTGGAACAATCTGGGAACAGTTAAGAACCAGTCCTCTTGAGTTTACTTCATGCATCCATATAATAGGAAAGTTTTCTTTCCACGCAAAATTGATTGCAAATACATGGATGCTTGGTTTCTTATGCAAGTTAGATAACCTTAAGTATGGAAAGTATGTTATATTATATTGCACTCATTTTATTTGATCTCAAATAAAATCAGTAAGAATATTTTCCGTGGAATTATTTCTATATTTCCAAGGAAAATATTCTCTCACAATATTCTATAACATAAGAGCCAAAGGCTTATTTAAGGTGATTTGCTTGCGTACAAACCTAACACTTTTGCACGATAAAAAATGAAGTACACATATTGCAAACGTTCTCTCTCTAAAGGTCTTAACCTAGCATAAACCCTAATACCACATTTAGGTCTTAATTTACTCTCTTTTTCTAAGTGTTGATGCTAGTTATTTTGAGAGACGAAGTGTTGTAATTTGATCGTTCTGTGAGTTCAGTCAGGTGGGGAAGTAGATCAGGGATCATCTTCATTTGAACCTTCATAGTTGAAGGTTGAGTCGAACTTCCATGGTGGAAGTTGGAGAATCATCTTGTGCGTAGGTGCATAAGTGATTGTGTGTAA
Source organism: Suaeda aralocaspica (assembly GCA_016808085.1). Classification (NCBI taxonomy): domain Eukaryota; kingdom Viridiplantae; phylum Streptophyta; class Magnoliopsida; order Caryophyllales; family Amaranthaceae; genus Suaeda; species Suaeda aralocaspica. The sequence continues at coordinate 1,161,475 of PYUH01000858.1, forward strand.
TTCTTTTTGTTATTCTGAGTTGATTAATAAAAAGAGTGAGTGAGTGGAGGACATAGACTTATTAGAAGTCGAACCTCATTAAATCTTGGTGTTGTTTATTTTTATTGCATTTTGTCTCCGCTTCCTGAGAACTGGTTCTTAACTGGTCTCACAATCAATCGAAAAAATGTACAACAATCTCACAACACTCAATTCACCCCCCTGTTTGTTGTCGCTTGCATTTGAAATTGGTATCAGAGCTTAACTACTTGAAAGGGTAACACCTAGAGAAGGAAGAAAAGATGAATACTCAAGAATTTATGAACGAAAATGGAGGATTAAGGGTGCCTAAGTTCAATGGAACAAATTATCGTTGGTAGAACATTTGCATGCAAAACTTTATCATTGGCACTGACTATGAGTGCTGGATGATAATCAAGAATGGCCCACAGAAGGTGGCCAACAACACTGATGGCACAGAGAAGAAGGAGAGTGAGTACAACAACACAAATCTAATGAAACTCGAGAAGAATGCCAAGGCCATGTCACTTGTTCAACAAGGCATTGCTGATAATGAGGTAAGCTGTATTTTAGCATGCTCTACAGCAAAGGAAATATGGGTAACCCTAGAGTTAGCCTATGAAGGCACTAGTGAAGTTAGGAGATCTAAAGTTGATATGCTTATGTCTAAATATGAAACTTTTGATTTGAACCAAGATGAAAATATAAGAGATATATTTACTCGCTTTATGTCAATTATTAATGAACTGAAATCTCTTGGCAAATGCTTCACTAGTGAAAATCTGGTTAGGAAAATCTTGAGAAGCTTGATAGGTAAATGGCTGCCTAAGGTAACCGTAATTCAGGAGACCAAGGATCTATCCACCTTGTCTGTAGAACAACTTATTGGGTCATTGATGTCTCAAGAGATGCTACTGAACTCAAAGGAGGAAAGTACAACCAAGAGTCGAGGGCTGGCTTTGAAAGGAGAAGAAAATGAAGAAGATCTGGATGAGTTAGGTCTCATGGCAAGATGATTTAAGAGGAGTCTCATATCTCATTATAAGGGTAAGTCTTCGAAGAACAAAGGTAACGCAAAGAAGATCAGTTCCAGCACTGGTTGTTTCAAATGTGGTGAAATTGGACGTATGATCAAGGATTGTCCAGGATGGAAAACTAACAAGGGAGGACAAATGGAGAAAAAGATGACAAAAAGAGCCACGCTTGCTGCCTGGGGTGATTCTAACTCAGGTGGTGAAAGCAAAGAGGACGAAGCTCTAGTATTTGTGACTGCATTGTTGGGAGAAGTGGACCAGATGCAGACCAATTCAGGAAAGAAGGGACACATGTGTCTCATGGCAGGAAGCATCTCTTCCGATGAAGAACAGGTAACTATTTCTGATATGTAAGAATAAATGAGATATTGTCATAGAGATGAGTTACTAGGTTTTATAGATTCTACTACTGAACAAATTATTAAAGGTAATGCTACTTATAAGGCTAACAAAAAGAAGCTAAGAGAAGTAACTCGAAATCTAGACCTGCTGAGCTTGACATTATTTGCATAGAACTGAAAGAAAAAATTTCAGAGCTTGAAATAAGTTTAGATGAGAAGAATATAGAACTTGAGATGCTAAAACCACAATCAGTTTTTTCAAAAACAGATTTTTATGAAAATAATGAAAGGGGTTTTGGTAAGCTTAAGGAGGCTGAAGTTGAAAGTATAAATTTCGAATTACATAAATAGAAAACCTTTACTCTAGAACATTCAGATTTGATTTTGGTTTATAACTATATGATTGATGATGTGGAAGAATTGTTCAAAGATTATGTAGATCTGAAAGCTTCTCTTGCTAGCACAAGTGGTCCTAGTGTTGATGTCAATGACTTATGTTTAGAATATGAGGGTAATATTTGAGTTAAAGAATAATATCAACACTAAAGTTGCTTCAGGTAATCAAGTTGTTAATATTGAGTTTTTACACTTGGAATATGAAGCTAAAATCTATGATCTTCAAACCAAAATATTCCAACTAAAGAAAGGTAAGAACATCTACGCCATTTTTGAACCAAATCTTGAAATGGTTTGAAATGTTAAGGATGAGCTTCATTGGGTAAAATTGGATCTTTCCATTACTTTAGAGTATAATGAAGCTTGGCTTAAGAAACTTGAAACCAAGGAGCAGAATCTGAGTGACTGCCTAAGACAAATGCACAGGTTGCTCGATGCCCAGAGTACTCTAAACATCTTGACCTCACAACCTGGTAATCCTCTGAGGTTTGGATTAGGGTATTCTTGAAGTAGTTCCCAACAGCCTCAAAAGTTGGAAAGAGATGAGACTTGGATTTCTGAATCCAAGAGAGGTAAGTACGTGTTTGCAAAGGATATGCATGTGTGAACCTATTGTGGTAAGAATGGACAAGTAATTGAGACGTGTTGGACAAACCAAAAACATGATAAAAAAAAACAGTCTCATGTTCGAAATATCCATAATCACAAGAGTCGCATGCATGTTTGGTCTAAAAATGGAAAACATGATAAAACAAGGAAGACAAATGTTAAACAAATCTGGGTTAGAAAGGACAGAATCAGACCAGTTCCTAAGGACAAGAACCCAACAAAATATGGGCTCCTAAAACTAAACCTTGATTTGTTTGTGCAGGTTAGAGTGAAAAGAAAGCCATATTGGTATTTGGATAGTGGCTTCTCAAGACACATCTCGGGAGATAAAAGTCAATTTCTTTCACTCGTAGCCTATGAAGAAGTATGTGTCACCTTGGGAGACAATAGAAAAGGCTTGATCTAAGGTAAAGGTAAGGTTGGTAAGAGACTTTCTCAAGCGATTGATAATGTATACTTTGTTGATGGTTCGAAACATAACCTCTTGAGCATTTATTAGCTATGTGACAAAGGGAACCATTTTGAATTTGAAACCAATCTCTGTCACATAGTAATGTTTACATAACATTCTTTAGTCACATTGCTAAGACCAGTGCCACTTGTCTTAGTGCTGTAGAGGATGACCATTGGCTGCGGCACTAGAGACTTGGACATGTAAGTTTTTCCTTACTAAATACGCTATGATCTCAGGACTATATTAAAGGTTTACCTAACATTAACTTTGCTACAGATCATATTTGTCATGAGTGTGCTAAGTGTAAGCATGTCAAGTCTTCTTTTCATCCAAAGAAGGTTGTCAGCACCACTAGACCATTCGAACTTGTGCAGATGGATTTGTGTGGGCCCATGCGTGTGCAAGGTCGAAATGGTCATAGTTATGTGTTTGTGTTAGTTGATGATTACTCTCGTTATACTTGGACAATCTTTCTGAAATTTAAAAATGAAATTTTTGATGAATTTGAAATCTTGGTAAAATTGGTCCAAAACAAGATTAATCTTCAACTGGTCCCTATCTGGTCTGATCATGGTTCTGAATTTGGCAATATCATCTTTGTAACCTACTCTAATGATCATGGTGTATCTCACAATTTTTTAGCTCCTAGAACTTCACAAGAAAATGGAGTGGTTGAAAAGTAAAATCGCACTCTAGTAGAAATGGCAAGAATAATGCTTCTAGAGAGTGGTCTACCTAAAAACTTCTGGGCTGAAGCAGTGCATACTGCGTGCTATATTTTGAATATGGTAATGTTGAGAACTTTACTAAAGAAAATACCTTATGAGCTCCATAGGGGAAGAAAACCAAACATTGCACATTTACGTGTTTTTGGGTGCAAGTGCTTTGTACACAACAATGGTAGATCAAGTCTGGACAAATTTAATCCTAGGAGTGATGAGGCTGTTTTCGTTGGATACTCTTCGCACAGGAAGGCATACAAAGTCTTCAACAAAAGGACCTTGTGTGTTGAAGAAAGTATCCATGTCTTATTTGATGAGACTAACATGTTCAGCAACCATGTGCAGGATGATGATGCTGATGAGTTCGAGATTGGTGTGTTGAACTTTACAAGAGCTAAGGAAGGAGAAGGTACTGAACCAGACTCACTACACAACTCCCGTAGAGAGGAAGAGTCTGGTCCAGCATAGAATTAGGTAACTCAAGAGGTAAGGGAAAGAGATAGTGACTCAGAGGCTCATCCCCATGAAGGTGATGCAGCTTTGACCACTATGGAAACTGGTTCACTTGTTCAAGGCAAAAATGACATAGGGGGAACCAGTACAGGAACTATTCTAACATTAGGACGCACAAATATAAACTTTGATATGAACAAATCTTTTAAGTATTAATCCTCTCATCCCACCGATCTTATCATTAGTGATATTAACAAGGGGGTGCAGACAAGGAATTCTACTTTACAAAAGTTTTGTGCTTTCTATTCCTTTCTTTCAAATGTTGAACCGACTGACTATAAGGTTGCTTTATTGGATCCAGATTGGGTTCTAGCCTCGCAAGATGAACTCAATCAGTTTGAGAGAAATCAAGCCTGGCATCTTGAACCCAAGAAGGAAAACATGTCTAAATGGGCGTTCAGGAACAAATTGAACTATTTAGGCATTATAGTCATAAATAAAGCTAGTCTAATGGTTTAAGGGTTTAATGAATAGGAAGAAATTGATTATGATGAAAACTTTGCTCCAGTAGCCAGGCTTGAAGCAATTAGGATTTTAATTGCATTTGCTGCTCATATGAACTTCAAACTCTTTCAAATGGACGTTAAGACAGCCTTTTTTAATAGCTATTTGATGCAAGCACCAGTGATAATGACAAAAGTAATCAAGTATTAAATATAAGTTACAAGGTTAGTAATGGTGCAATCAACTTCAAAGGTGAGGATGCCAATGGCAGGGATGCAACCATAGGTGAAATAGTTGTTTATGGAAATATCAACCATATGGGTGCATCAAGGGTAGGGATTTGCGTGTGCATGGTCACATGTCAATAATATGGCATGCAAATCAAGGCAAGAATGGTGGATTTGGGGAACAAGATGGTTTTGCCTATGAGTTTTTTTCCCACAGGGTTTTTCTCATTTCAAGCTTTGAGTCTATATTTCTTGGTGAGTCTTGATCATCATAATTATGCTAAAATGCATGGAAAGCATATTCTTGAAGATTTCTTGATTAAAAGACTGGATCTTGAGGAATTCTTGAATATCTTAGAAGAAATCTTGAAAATTGTGCAAATTATGACGAAGCTTCTTGCGAGTTTTTGGACAATTTTCTTGGTTCTTGGGCTCCAAGCAAGTGGCGTGCTTTTAGTCTAAATGCTGATGATTATCTTGTTATTAGTTATTTAGATAAGTTGTTAGGATATTTTCTTGATTTGTTAGTTAGTTAGAGTTTGTTAGAAAAGATAAGATCAAGTGCAAGTTGCATGATGATGTGGCAATCTTATCTTGAATTTGTTGTGCCACTTGTGCAAGTGGCACAAGTGGCCGAATTTTCTTAGTCTTAGGCGTGATTTTTGGTCTATTTTTATTAGTATTTTGTTGTTGATTATACCTACAAATAGTCTCAACATTAGGATGTAACCAATTAAGTTAGAGTTGAAAAAAAAAGTTGTTTGTTTACTTGAAAACAAAGATCCGAAATTTAAGAGTTGGTGATTAAATGCTTTATACTCTTGTGATTTAATTAGTAGCTTTGAGAGTGCTTAGGCTTGAATCAAAGTACTAATTGATCAACCAAAAATTAAGAATCTTGGTGACTTGGTCTTTATAGATTCGAAATTTTAGTTTGTACCCTTGTCAGTTTTTGTTACACGAAAATTCACATCAAATTTAGTGCTTTCGTGGAGAGGTCTTTTATACTCAATTGCTCATCAATTAATTAAATTTAAACACTTGAAGCAACATTGCTATGGCAAGTGGTGGTGACGAAGTTCCTGCAAGTTTTGAAAAAGGATTGTCCTTATAACAAGCCAAAGAAATCCGAAGGGACAATGAAATCAGAGAACTGCGAACCATGTTGGAAGAAGTAATGAATCTTGTATCAAGCAGTTCGAAAAACAAGAAAAAGGGTCACGCAATTGATGAAAGTGACGCAAGTTCAAGTGATGAAAATACCATCAGGAGTGCACGCAAGCCTAGGCGTGAATATGACAGCAGTTCTAGTGAAGAAGATGACCGAAACAGGCATAGGAGGCATGACAAACAGAAGGATGATGATCGTAGCTTAAAGTTGGACGTTCCTAAGTTCAACGGTAGGTTAGATCCAAAATTTTTCCTTGATTGGCTGAGGAGAACCGAAACGATTTTTAATTACAAGGAGTATGATGATCATAAGGCCTTCAGAGTGGCAAAATTAAAACTAACATCTTATGCTAGCTTGTGGTTTGAAGGATTACAAAGAAAACGCAAAAAGGAAGGACGATCGAAAATTTGTTCTTGGCGCAAATTGAAAAGGGAATTGAGAAAAAATTTGTACCACATGAATATGAACAAAACAATTTCCTAAAGATGCATACCCTGAAACAAGGACAGAAAAGTATTGAGGATTACATCAATGCTTTCGAAAAATTGCTGATATTGTGTGACATCGATGAAAAGGAAGATCACAAAGTTGCTCGGTTTGTAGCAGGGCTGAATGGATCCATTAGGGAAAAAGTAGAATTACAACCCTACCGGACCTATGATGAGATCTGTAAAGTGGCACTCAGGGTAGAAAAACATGAGAATTCAAAGAAGCCAAAAGCATTCATTAAATCCCATGAGTCTATGATTTGTATCACATGAATATGAACAAAACAATTTCCTAAAGATGCATACCCTGAAACAAACACAGAAAAGTGTTGAGGAGTACATCAATGCTTTCGAGAAATTGCTGATGTTGTGTGACATAGAAGAAAAGGAAGATCACAAAGTTGCTCGGCTTGTGGCAGTACTGGATGGATCTATTAAAGAAAAAGTAGAATTACAGCCCTACTGGACCTATGATTAGATCTGTAAAGTGGCACTCTGGGCAGAAAAACATGGGAACTCAAAGAAGCCAAAAGCATTCTTTAAATCCTATGAGTCTAAGAAGGAAGTGGTGTATTCTCAACCAGCTAGTGCTAAACCTAAGTTCGACAATGATAAAAGAGCAGCCACTCCAATTAAACCTGTTGTTGCTAAAGCAATGAGGTGGGATAGGGACTGTGAGGACTTCGCTAACGTAGACTGGATGCGTGAATGGACTGGTCTCCTGCAGACGTACCCTCCAAGTACCTGCAAAAAAGGGACAATAATCCTTGTAGGATTATTTCCCCCTCCGATGCTTAAGTAAGTATTTGTAGGAGAGTAAGTGAACAATAATCAACTAGTAAACAATTTTAGAGAGAAGTTCTACAGAGAAGCTTTCCCTTTTTAGTACGTGTTTTTTCTTAATCTTGAGTGTACTTGTTATCAGAATTTTGAGAGTTATCTATAGCCTCAAGTACAATTTATTATCCAATGAGATCGTGACACTTGTCCTCATCTCCTAAATTACCTTCCTTCATTTGCCTAATGGGCTTTTAGCATTAGGCTTTCAAGGCCCCATGGTTTGTTTTGGCTTTTCTTCTAATGGCGAATAGGAGCTAGACATGTGGCTATGAATGATTCACATGTGGACCAGTCTAAAGATGACACGTGGCCATGTGGGGCCTACTCATGGCAGACTCATCACTGCCACGTGGCAATGACATGTTCACATTTAATAATAGAAATAGGGACACGTGGTCCAGTTGTAGGATGACACGTGGCTATGTAGGGCCCACTCATGGAAGACTCATCAATGCCACGTGGCAATCCCACGTCAGCATTTTATAATAGAAAGAGGGACACGTGGTCCACTCAGAGGATGACACGTGGCAGCTGACTTGGCATGCCACATCATTTGCCCCTCAGACGAACTGATGAATCCATAATCCATCACCCATCTGATTTAATCAAACTGGGCCTTGTTGTGAAGGCCCATTTACCATTTTGCATTTGGGGGGGGGGTGAATATGAGGGTTTCAAATTTTCCCCCCTTTTTACCCTCACCCCTATCCTTTAAATAGAGGTGAGAAGTAAAAATATTTTTCACAGTTTATCATTGCGAATTTTCTAGAGAGAGAAAGCAGTAGAAATTTGAGAATATTTCCAAAGGGGATTTCCGGTGAGTTTAGGTGATTTCAGGCGAATTTTTAGGTGCTTTTAGGCGAAGCTCAGACAGTGAATAGTGTTTTCAAATCCTTAACTTAGCAACTTCTTTACTCAGGTAACTATTACCTAATCCGGGTTCGTTTTATTTTTCTTTACTTATTCTACCATGTCTTCTAGTTCGTCTTCTCCTCCTAATGCTTGTAATCAGTTTTAAATTGTTCCTAGTAATAAGCAAGTAGGAGTGGGTCAGGGTTCATCACATGGCTCTCAACATTCTAATGCCCCAAATATTCTTTCTTCATTGGGGTCACCGAATCTTCCATTCCTTCCTGTGCATGAGGACATGGCAAGAACTAAACAAATTACTTCTCGGATATTTACAAGCAAAGACCCAGCAGACTCCATTGAAGAGATGGAGAGATCTGCAGATAAAGTCGAATCAGGACACTCGGCTACTGATTCTGAGACAGAGGTCACTACACCTCTCATAAACCCACTACCTATCCCACACCAGAGTCTGCTTTGGTGAGATGGGAGGCCATTAATGACATTAACACTGTCCTTTAAGGTAATTCTCATATTAACCACAAAATTTTTCAACTCATTCTCCCTAAGAAGGGGTATTCCCTTCTTAGTGCCCTAGAGGGATGCTTTAGCATCTATATGTCTATGATTGACATGGGCGTTTCAATTCCCTTTCTTCCTTTCTTTTTAAATCTTCTTAATCGTTATGATTTAGGTTTATGCTAGTTGACTCCGAATTCATGGTATCATATTGTAACTTATGCTGCCACTTGTAAATTAAATAACCTTAGACCCTCTTCTTCAGCCTTTGTACATATGCATAAATTATCAAAGGCTGCCGGATGTAAACAAGGCTGGTTTATCACACTGGCTAATGGTGATGATTATAATACCGCCATTGAGAAGTCTAATAAGGCTACCTCTTGGCGAGGTGATTTTGTTTCCATTAAGTACAAGGACCCTGATTTTGTGGCTAGGATGAGTAAGTGGACTTAAGTCCTAAGTTCAAGGACAAAGTGACAAACCCACCCAAACTAAACACCAATGACTTAGCCATATTAGATTTATTTAGAAAAACTACTGTTAAATGGAAAGGGATGACTTAAGAGATTCCCTCCAAATGGATATTTTTCAAATTTCTTTTCACTAACCACAAGTTTCATGAAGCTTGTGGGTTAGTGTATGGTGGTAATGCTGGTAGGTTACCTTTCTCTCTCTCTTTTTTTTTGGCATTGCTTTTATTATTGAATTTGTTTAAGTGTAAGTAATTCGGTCTTATTTTTGCAGAAAAAGCTTTAAACGAACTGCCTGACGGAAGAAAGGCAAGATGGACCTGGCATTGCTTTTATTATCGAATTTGTTTAAGTGTAAGTAATTCGGTCTTATTTTTTTGGCATTGCTTTTATTATCGAATTTGTTTAAGTGTAAGTAATTTGGTCTTATTTTTGCAGAAAAAGCTTTAAACGAACTGCCTGACGAGAAGAAAGGCAAGATGGACCTGGCCGAATTTCTTCGCCTTCTTACACAATCAAAAGAGAAGACGCCTCTTCAGAAGAGGCAAACTACGGAGGTATAGACACTGGACTTGCTAAAAGTCCTGTGACCCTCATTTCATTCGGCTTCTCTTTGTTTTTATTCATTTCTTTATGTTTTAAACAATATAATTTACATTTATTATACTTTGTAATAATTAATTTGTAATCAATTAATTAATTAAGAAGTAATCATATTGATGCCGGATACATTGGACTTGAAAATAAATTTATAAATTTGAAAGCCTATGTAACACATCCGGTGTTCTTACCAGACGCCGGGTGTGCCAAATTTTATTGCACATTGATTAGACTCGGCCTTCATTTATTTACTATTTTATGTTATATTCTGTTTATTATTAATTTTTTTTAATTGGTAATAAGTACTAGATACATCCTGTGTCCTTGTTTTGACACCGGATGTGCCAAAAATACAACACCGTGTTTATATCCAGTCTCCTTGAGTGAGGCCGCATATAACAGGTGTAAGCTAGTATTTATAACATTCGGCGTCATCGCATGATGCCGAGTGTGCCAAAAATTATTTCACTATGGTTGAATTCGGTCTCCCTCGGGAAGATCGAATGCAAAACATGTGAACTTGGTTTTGGCAGATTCGGTATCACCACATGATACCGAATGTGTCAAATATCAACCTCTTTCCGGCCTTAAATTTTTATAAATCTAAAAAATACCAGTGTTTATCCTTTCATTGTTATACAAAGCCGAATGTTTTTACATGTTTTTTTATTGTTTATCGTTTTGCATTTATTATTGTTAATTTTTATTTTAAAAAAGGTAGTAACTCGGCCTTGTTACAGAGACCGAACTGAATGCAACATAATAACAGTTCGACACATTCGGTGTCAACTAATGACACTGAATGTGTCGAATTATTCTTTCCTATGATTCAACTCGGTCAGTAATTATGAGACCGAGTAGAATGGGTGTATGTGCAGTTTTGGCACATTCGGCCTCATTCTTGACCCCGAATATGACAAACATGCCCTCATAAGGGTGCACTTGGTTAACTCATATTAGGTCGAGTTTTGTGTGTTAGCTTGGAGATTTGGCACATTCGGTATCATTCATTGAGGCCGAATGTGTCGAATCTGATTCCATGTCGACACCACTCGGTCTTTTAAAACTTGACCGAGTTCACCTCTTGTCAATGTTGTTTTGGCACATTCGGTCTTAACTTGTGTCACCAAATGTGTTGATGTGGCTAAGGACTTGTGTCACCGAGTTGCGGGTATGTTAATGCTAGTTTGGCACACTCGGTATCAATTGTCATTGCCGAATGTGTCATGGTTTAATAAATTAGTTCTTTGAAATTTCCTCAACACAACTCATTTTTCTTACAAGTTAGTTCTTTGGAATGTTAATTGTTTTGAGTGGGTAATAAATTACTGAATTATCTTTGTGTTCTTGCAGTCAACCAGAGATACCCGGCCTTCAGTGCTGGGTAAAGAGAAGAAAGACAAGGGTAAGGAGAAGCTAAAAGCTGTCCCTACCAAGCTAAAGAGGAAGGACAGTTCTACCCCACTCTCCATCAACCCCCCTCAGAAAAAGAACAGGCCAGCGTCACTGGCCACTACGGAGTCCTCCCCGGCATCAACCCCGAGTAAGCCAGTTGGGGAGAGTCCTTCCTCGAAGGAAGTTCCCTATAAGAGGAAGGACAAGGCTGTCCAGTCGACCAGCAGCCTCTAAAGGGACCCTGTCTTTGACAATCCCTATGAGACGGAGACCGGCCTGATGGATCCGGTCGAGCAGGATGAGGCAAGACGTGCTGGCAAGACCATTGAGGGAACGGACCAGGATCCCTTACTTCAGGATCAAAATGATCTTCCCCCACCTAATAAGGATCCAGCAGTAGGGATGTAGGAGACCATCATGGAGAACATGCACTCGGAGTTCCTTGATTCGGCTATGGCCAGTGGTATTAAGTTTGCACGTAACGTTGTAACATCAGTCTTGAGTACTCGTTCAAGAGACTCTATTACATCTCCTAGAGACCCTCGGGCTATAATTATTTTGTTTCCCACTACAGATGTGGCTGACTCTGAGAAGGACTTACTTGACGAGGAAGGTGACATCCCTTCAACCTCAAAAACCTTCGATTCCAACTATAAGAAGGAGTTGGTTAGAGAGGTTCTCCGTTGTGGAGACAAAGAGTACAAGGATTCGTTAGGGGGAATCCTTGATGGGCAGTTTGGTCTATGTTTCAACAGTTGTAATGAGGTAAATTGTTTATTATACTTTCTTTTGTTACCAACTTTCAACTGTTCTTTAATTCTGCCATTTTAATACTTAGTGGATTTTTGTTAAAACTTATGTATTTTTCTTTTGACAGATCATTTGCCGGCTTCAATGCTTACAAAAATTGGTTGCTCAAACCAAGAAGGAGAGGGCAAAGGCAGCCCGAATGCAAACAATTTGCAAGTCGTACCTGAGTGAACAAGTCCGCAGAATCCAAGCTCAAAATTCACATGTTGTGAATGAGATGTTAGCTTCTTTGGGACAAGCCAAAGAGCAGAACTTGGTCATGGATAAAAGGAACATGGAGCTATGGACCAAGTTGGAGGAGTACAAAACGAAAGAGCTGGACTTGGAGCAGATGGTCTCCGAAAAGAGGGCTGCCGAGTTTAGGGCTGAAGAGGCTAAGAGGAAGGTTGCTGCATTAAATGAGCAACTTAGAGCTGCCAATGTCACGCTTGAAGAGGTGGAGAAAAATAAAGAGGAGGAATTAAACCAAGCCAGACAGTTTGCAGTCCAAAAGTATCTGGAAGGGGAAGAATCTACCAAACAACAGATTGCAGAGGCTTGGGCACTCGGCCTCGAGGAGTATATCCCATTCCAGTACTTTGAAAAGAGGCTGGATTATCCAACAAGGGCTCACCTAGCCAAATTGATACGAATATCAATGAGCAAAACTTCGAGGGTTTGATAAAAGGTGCAAAACAAGATGCAACCATGGGAGAGCTAGTGGCTTATGGAGACACAAGACTCTTAGGGTTTGCTAAAGTGAATTTTTACGTGTGTATGGTGACATGCACAAGTTTCCTCACGTAAAAATCAAGCAAGCATAATTAGGAGTTTAGGAGTGTTGAGCTATTTGGCTTTTCTTCCCACTTCATTTGATAGGGTTTTACCATATGGTGTTTTGTGATTTTCTTATTTAGTTTATGAGTGATTGTTAAAACTCAATCTAAACGAGCCTTCACTCGTCAATCTCCCCCTTGCTACGTAATTCTTTTGCTGAGCCAAGCTCAAACATTTCGTGAATCCTTTGGATTTTCGTCTCCAACCTCTTAAGCCAGAGAATTTCTGATGAAACAGAGATTGAACGAACATCTCAACAAGAGCACCAAAAGTTGATGTGAATTTTGTTATAAACAAACGCCACTACACAAGATAAACTTAGAAAACAAATTTGATAAAGCAACGCACCACAAATTCAAAGTCCTAAGGCGAATAATTGATAGAATTTGATTAAAGCAAACACCCTCAATCCTAAATCTATCCTCTGAGATAAAGCTCAATAGCACCCTCACTGTTTGAAATTCCTCACAAGAAATCCTCACAAAGTTTGTTTTTTGTGAAACAAATAAGACGAAAACAATGTGTTTTCAATCAATCTAATCTGATTATTGATGTACTTTACATCCTATTTATAGCTAAACAGTCCACACAATATGTGAATATCCTAAACAAATCCTAAACTACCCGATTTATGGTATAACAAACTAATATTGGATAACAAAACAAATTCTCTACGAAACCGGATACAATCTGTGTATTCTACTTGTAATCTGATTTTCTAGCCAAATCTAGATATTTTGAGAAAAAATCTAGGACAATATTTTTACTACATACTAAGTTGACCAAGTCAAACAACACGGAGAAACACGCTTACAACGTTGCCCAAAGCGTCAAAATGTTCAAAAATCCCGCCATTAAGTCGCTATATTTTTCCCTTGATTTTTGATGGACTTCCATTTTCAGAACTTCAAGAAACCTTTTGAGCTTCAATCTTTCCTTCAAGAAACCTCCAATTTGTGTTTCCCTTGTTTGATTCATCAACCATG
>PYUH01000859.1:0-43888 GCA_016808085.1 Suaeda aralocaspica
TTGTGTATAATCACAAACCACTAATTTGGAAATGTAATATTGCTTGCTGGGAGTGGTGGAACTTACAATCAAGATGGAGCAGTTGCACAAGTGGTGGAATAATATAAACACAATAGGAAGTGAGTACTGCAAGTCTGCAACATAGCAAAGAATCAAAATTGAAAAATTTGTCACAAAAAAATGGAGTAAAACCTTTTGCTAATTTAAAGTGTATCAAAAGTAACAACTACTACGTATTTGTATCTAATTGTTATAGAGTCGATTGTTACTCGCACGGGTACAATCTCTAGTATCTGTAGTACAAAAAGAGAGATGATGTTTTAGCAAACAATGTGCAGAACACCAAAACCAGTGTTCTGTAGGATAAGCTACAAATTGGCTGGTCTTTGGTGAAATCTATCAATGATTCTGACACAACTTTTCTAAAGTGGTATATTGGTTGTTTAGAAGGCTTCAAAAGAGAAAATGGATGGAAAATATCCTTATATGCACCTAAGTGTAAGTACGACTACCCTTGACTCAACAACTGACAAACTACACACAAACAATCTGACAGCCTGCACAAAGCCATCTGATAGCTGCACCTAGGCAATCTAGCTCAGAAACTCTTTAACACCAATGTCCGGAAACCAAGCATTGAAAAGTGGTGTCAAGCATCATCTAAGTTAGGGGGTCAGCTTCTTCATCTTCAAGATTGTCATTGAGCTCAGTTAGGGTGCAGCAATGGTCTTCTGATGGCTGTTTTTTGCTGCTCTGGGAGCTGTGAGGTTCCTTGCTATGATCGATTTGGTTTTGGTTGGTTGGGTGGTGGCTGCTATTTTTGTTTGGTGGCTTGGTTTGCTTGGGTATGGTGACTGTTGTGTGCTAGCTGTGTGTTTGGGGCTGGTGGTTCAGTCGAATGGCTTGTGGTGTGTTTTGTTGCTTGTTTTCAGGCTAACAGTTTTGTAAGGGTGTTAGCTTGGCTGGTTGGTTGTTTTTTTATGTTTGTATAGCTTTGTTGGTTTTTTTTTAGCTATTTTTGTGCAGGTCTTATTAGGACTTGCCTTAATAGTCTCTTAGGTTATAATTATCTCCTTTTGGTAATAATATGCTTACATTTTACCAAACAAAAAAAAACATACAAGCTAACTCCACAAAACAAGCAGCTAGCAAAATAAACCAAAAACCAAAGCACTCCAACCACACCTTTTCCATCCTTAACCCTTCCCCTCTCACTGCAAAACCATATAGCATAAACACTGCAACTATGCAATCACAACTGCTGAAATCACACCCTAACAGCCATTAGGAACCTTCAACCACTGCAGCCAACACAAAATAGTCCCAGAGCTGTTGAAATCAGCTCACAATAGCAAAGAAACAAAAACTGACAGCCAACCACCAAACCTCTAGAACAACTCTTACAACCTTAAACCCTCCCACCCACACTACAAACCCAAAACAGCAGTAGAAAAACAACCCTGCAGCAATGCAAAACAATCCCAAGAGAAACGAAACATCACAACAGCAAAAAGCATAGAGCTAACAACCTATATCAGTAAGAATTTGACCTAATCAGTTGCAAGAATTGATGGCTGAAGCTGACAGTCAGGGACTCTAACCTGGTCAAATCAAGCGATCAGTTCAGGTACTTGCATTTAAGTTTCTTCTGATCAGTTCGCACAGATCAGACGAAATCGATGTGCTGCAAGTGATCAGTTCAGGGACTCTACTGTTTTAAAGTAACATAAGAATTTATTCCTACTAGTGTTATTGTATTAATTGCTTTCCTAACTATAAGAAAGATTAAGATGCTACCAAGATATTAAATATCTCTATTTTAGTGACGTTTAACACTTAATCTTTAACACAAAAGTCCGAAAACTGGCTTCCATTTATTGCTACAACATGCTATGTCGAAAACTAAGTTTTGCCGCATCAACATCAAAATATTATTTATTCTCTAGCAAATTAGTAATAATACAACACCTTAGCTTGTTTGTAACACCTCCTAAGACAATCTCAATAACCATAACCAATACATTGGCACAAACACAATGATCAAACCTTATTCCAATTTCAAAAGGATTTGATAAACCAAAATTTTACAGGGGTCTCTCAATATCAGTTTTTTACAATAAAAAATTGAACAAGAAACTTTCAAATTGACAAGGTTTATAGCATAAAAAGAATTTGAGTATTAAGAAGGTTCTTTGGAATTCAAAACTTCTAGCAAACAAAAGAACTGAGTCTATCATTAAATCATCAATTATTAAGAAGGTTTAAACATACAAAGAATTTGAGTGACTTATGTTAGGCAAAAAAGAACAAGACCCTTGGAAGTTTGAATTCAACTAGAAAAACAACCAGATAAAATCAGAGTCAATGGTCTCTTAAAAACAACCAGAATAAACAAACAAAATACAAACAGGGGTCTCTTAATTATGCTAAGAGTACAGGGGTCTCTTAGAAAACAACAGAATACAATCACAGTATATCAGATACAATTGACTAGAATACAATTGACCAGAATACAATCAGAATTGATTTCAAAACTGAGCATAATAGCAATAAATCAAAACTGAGCATAATTAGCAAACTTAGCATAATGCAAACTAGCATAATTAGCAATAAATTAAATAAGTGATAATTCGAACATGCAATTGATAATATGCTCAGATAACAAACAATAATAGCAAGAGTAGTGTAATTACCAATAACAATCATAATAGCAATAAATCCATTATAGATTGTGATAATTAGAACATGCAATTGATATTGATAATTCGAACATGAATTGATAATTACCAATCATAATTGATAATTATGCTCACAACACCATAAATCGAACCAACAATAACAGCGATTGATATTTGATACTTGATAATTCAACATGCAATTGATAATTGATGAACACCATAAATTCGAACCCAAATAACAGCAAGAGTAGGGAAATAACAAAATCAATTATAGCAAGATTGGTCTAATTACCTGGAGAAGGAGAATTGCAAAAATACTACTTTGAAGCACAGCTCGCAATTTCGCAATTTGGTTCGAAGAATTTTGTGAGGAGTTTTTTTTTTTATTGTGAGGAACTGAGTTAGTTGGTAATCAGATTGAGGAAGAAAGAGTGAAAATTGGCGGAACGTAACTGCTTTTTTATTTTTTTTCAAATTAAAAAGGAAAAAGTGAGAAGTTGGAAAACTGATTAAGCGGTTTAGGAGGAAGAAGGTGGAAGAAGTGAAGTTTCGTGCCAATTTTGTAGGGAATGGATATTTTT
This sequence comes from Suaeda aralocaspica, assembly GCA_016808085.1. Classification (NCBI taxonomy): domain Eukaryota; kingdom Viridiplantae; phylum Streptophyta; class Magnoliopsida; order Caryophyllales; family Amaranthaceae; genus Suaeda; species Suaeda aralocaspica. Next base: position 3,260 of record PYUH01000859.1, read on the forward strand.
CCGCCTTTTTTCTTTAATTTTGGGCAACCAAATTATTAAATTTTTCATTGCACAATATGTATGTTGGGCGACGAATTTAACATTTGTAGCACATTTTGTATACTCGTTGCACAAAATAAAACTTTGGGCTACCACTTACAATTTCGATGCCCAAATATATACGTAGGCAACCAAAATTTTTTTGATGCCCATGTTGTATATCTAGGGCTTCGAATTTAAATTTTGTGGCCCTTTATATGTTGTTTCGTTGCCCAAAGCCAAATTTCTTGTAGTGGTTCCATTCGGCCCCAGTCAGTTCAGTTTAGTTTAGTTCAGCTCAGCTTAGTTCAGTTCAGTTCATTTCAATTCAGTTGTTTTCATCAAATGTAAAGAGGCCCTAATTAAATTGATTTTCACTTCAACCAAGTAATTTTACATGGACCAAACAGATGTCTATTAATTTTATTATTATGAAAATGAGTTTTTTAATGTAAAATATTTTCCATGGCAAATCATTTTCATCTGAAAATGTTTTAACCTGTACTAAACGGATTGGAGCCTAAGTCTCTAAGATATTTACTTTTCTAAATTATATCGAAATTAAAGGTTGTCAGAGTTTTCAATTTTATCCCTCAACTAATTATTTTGTTCAATGGTAATCACATTGTTAACTTGTCGTTAGTATTGTCTTATTACTAGCTTGTACAAAAAATGACATTTGCTGCGGTTTTTGCTCAACTAATTATTTTGTTCAATGGTAACCACATTGTTAACTTGTCATTAGTATTGGCTTAATATTAATCATTAGATTTTTCATGTATTCAGTATTCAATGGGAACTCATTTCCTAGGTGATTTGAGCAAAAACGTTAATAGGGAGAAACAATCAAGTTGAGATATATAAAGTCAAATCCCTTAGTAAACAAACTAATTAGTGTTACTGATAAATTTGAAAACTTTTTAACCGATACGCATAGTACACCTTTTAAAAGTGAACTTTTTAAAAATATGGAACAAATATATAATTATTAGATGAACTAATATTATAGTGAACATTTTCTAAACATACTATTCATTTCCTTTCAAATTCGTACTTAATAATTTTTATTTTTATTGAACATTGACGGATATTTTTAGAAGAATTAAATAATTTGTATTAAAAATGAAAAACATGCAAGTATATCATTATATAATTTATTCATACCTTATTTATTATACCATGATTTTTTAATATAATTGTTATATTTATATTTTTAAAAATACTAAAAACCTGCAAATCTAAGTTCGAACGATTATCAACAATGAAAATAAAGTTAATAATCAAGAAAATTAAAGTTAAAAGCAAGTTGTCTTAAAAGTCTTGTATTGTTATATAAGTTATATGTGATACGGAGTATTTTTTTGTTTTGCTGTGTAGAGTCGTATTTTGTTGGTTTGCACATACTCAGTGTTAAGTTGATACATTACTTCCTTTGTTTTTGTTTTGTTTGTTTTGCTTTAAAGTAGTATTAAACACATGTTTTCAAGCATGTATGCTGGAAAGATGGGTGTTCATGGGAGTTCACATTTGAGTTAAAGATAATTATTTTCAAACTTGAATTTTGTAAGAACTTCAATAGTTACATGTTGTAAAAGAGTTGATTAAATTGTTTTACTTAGAAATTAATAAAAGACTTCCGTTTTATTTTACTTTGATGGTTGTTTTAAAAGTACTAATGTACCCTTAAGCTTAGTGTGTTAGAACACTAGTGGAAAAATCGAGGTATGCTGCTCTTCATTTGCTCCGTCCCTTTTGGTGAATTAAAAATACGGAGCAATAGGTTGTAGGCGCGAAGTAAGAGCATACTTATTGCTCTGGTCGTATTTTAACCGGAGCAAAAGAGTAATGGCTCCGGTTATTGTCTCATTAGCTTCGGTTATGTAACTGGAGTAAAAAGCTTCATTTAAAACCAAATAATAAAAAGAAAAAAACGGACAACCACTACAAGAAAACAGCTTATTAGCGACGGAATTTTGCGACGGAATGTTATTCCGTCGCAAAATCGGTAATTTACGACGGAATTTTAGTCCGTCGCAAATTTGCGACGGAATTATTACTTTTGCGACGGAATTTTCCGTCGGTATTTTCCTACAAAAGTTTTTACAAAATTTAATGAATTTGTGACGAAAAATTTAATTTTACGACGGAATTTACCGTCGGAATTTTGCGACGGAATTTATTCCGTCGGAAATTCCGTCGCAAAATCCCGACAGAATTAATTTTACCCTTTTTTACAATTGTTTTGTCGCGCAAAAAAAAAAAAAAACCCTAACTCCTTCTTCTTCCCTCAAACCTTACTCCCTCTACACTCCCTCTCAAAACTCCCTCAGTCGGCGGCTCCTTCTTCTTCCCTTCTTCTTCTTCTTCGTCTTGTTCTTCTTCTTCGCCGTCTTGTTCTTCTTCGTCGTTGCTGCTTCTTCTTCGCCGTCTTGTTCTTCTTCGTCGTTGCTGCTTCTTCTTCGCCGCTTCTTCTTCTTCTCGCCGTCTTCGTCGGCTTCTTCTTCGTCGTTCTTGCTTCCCATATTTTCATTTTGGTAAGTTAAATTATTCCCTTTTTTCTAAATCTTGTTTTTTTTTTTTTTGTTTGTTTTATGTTCTTCATTTAAATTTCTGTTCTAAATCTTGCTGTTTGTTTTCCTGTTTGTTAGTACTTCTAAATCTTGTTTTTTTTTCTAAATTATTCCCATTTCTGTTTGTTTTTCCGAATTAATTTTTTTTTTTGATTTGTTGTTTTTCCGAATTAATTTTTTTTAATTTTTCTTTTACTGTTGTTGCTTATTATCATGTTTTGTGATTAGTAATAGTTGTGATGTAATTAATTGATTACTTTGAATTTTTGATGCTCAAAAATTTGGAATTAAAGGGTGTCAATCATTTTTGCTTGTATTTTTTCATTGTTTCTCAATTTTTGTCGGTAAAATGCGTATTTTTACAAAATACATCAAGAACAAATAAGCTAGTGAAGAAATGGAGTATTTTTTACAAAATGCGTATTTTTTCTCAAGTTCTTGGACGATTTTTGAAGTATTTGTTTGTCAAGTTTTTACAAAATCCGTATTATCTCAAATGAGGTATACTTGCAAGGTATACCTGCAATGTTGGTGTATGGAAATCCGTATTATCTCAAATGCGAATGTATTTGTTTGTATACTTGCAAGGTTGGTGTATGGAAATGCAGTACCTGCAATGTTGTTGCTTCCCAACACCAACTTTTCGAAATGTTGTTGCTTTGTATGTGCAACCCTTTGTAGCAGTTTTTTCAATTGTAGTGGCTGTTTTGAGAGTTTTAAATTCTGCAGTATTGTGTAGCTGAACACTGCTGAATGCAGTTTTGTGCAGCTTGTTTTGAGATGGCTGGTGGTGGCTGTTTGTTGGGTTCTCTGTGGCTGGTTGAGTGAGGCAGTGTGGTGGCTGTTTGTTGGGTTAGGCACCAAATTTGAGAAGTATACTTAGGATTGCAACTGTGTACTATTGAGCAGTTCAATGTGTACTATTTACACCTTTGTTGCTCATTGCTTAAACGGTGCAAAGTAGCATCAAGTTCATCTTGTTCTTTTGCATCTCTAGTCTTCATGTGTTCAGTTTTGCTATTTTATTTCCTTTTATTATTAATTTATAATGGTTATTATGGTTAAGCAGCCCAGTTATTTGTTTCCTTTTCTTGGTATGATATTGAATTTGTGCTTGGTCTTGCGACTCTTGCCTAACCCTATTCTGCTGCTTGCTTCTGAAACTCTGTATCATAAATTCATAACCTTGATTATTAGTGTAGTTGGAGTGCAGATATTTTTCATTTGAATATTATCAAATGTATAATTCATTAGTTGGACACTATGTTTATCTTCACAAAGTAACATGAACGTGTAAATTTGGTGTTTGGTACTTAATTTAATAAATTGATATATGTTTCATATCTTTTGGAATAGGTTTTCAAATTGTTGTTTCCCATGCATGTATTCAAACTTAGATGCTGGGCCTATGTCTAAAATCTTCATGGGATTACTTGAATTCGATAATTGTATCCTAGTTCAAAAGCTTTTATTGATTTGCTAAAGACATGATCTTCTCCCATCCATCCCTCTCTTACATGTGATCTTAATTTCCTCTAGAGGAGAGAGCTTACATAATTGTTGAAGCACATGACCTGAATAATTGAATTAAATGTGGTTACCATCTATTGTGGATCCTGTTGAAATAGTAGTGAGGGTATGTGAATATTATAACCTGATAATGACTTTTTTTGACAGTTCCTTTTAGGCATGGAGAGCGTATTGGTTTCAGTTACCTTATATCCCAGAAATATACTGGAGACAAGGCTGAAATCAAGGTACTACGTAATTCAGCTACACACACTTTTAACATCAAACTAGGTACTCATNTCAAACTGGGTACTCACAGGAGACTCATTCCAGCGCATAGCAAGGGTAGACCTCCATCATACTATATTGTTGTAGGATTTGTGTTTACAACTGTCTCGGTTCCATATCTTCGTTCTGAGGTTTGGCTCTGATCTTTTTTCTACCTCCCCTGCACCCCAACATAATTTACCAGCATATAATTTTGGCTGTAGTAGCTTTAGCTTGTTTGAAAGTTGAAATGTATTTCATTTGGTATTTGTCATGTATATACATATATATATTAGAATAATAAACTTCTTCATCCATACAAGGCTCCAAAATTTTCACTCCCAATTAATGGCCCTCTCTGTGTAGACGTTCTATAATTTCCCTTGTTTGCTACCCTTTGTCTGGTAGGGCTTTTTTCAGGTTGGGGGCAGTGGGGCACTTAGGTTTCAATGAATTTTTATTGCTTATGAGAGAGTACTATTACTAGTATGGATTTTATCTATTATGCCTTATTTTCTCTATTGAGTCTATTCTAATACATTACTCTTACCTTTTTTATATTATGACAGTATGGAAAAGAGTACGAGTATGAGGCTCCAGTGAAGCTTCTGGACAAGCTTTTGCATTCAATGCCTCAATCAAAAGATGAAGAACTTGTTGTTGTATCTCAGGTTCTTGTAGCTGACATCAATATTGGGTATGAAGAAATTGTGAACACACAGGTATATTGAATAGCTGTTCAGTTGTAGCACTTGGTTTATAGGTGATGGATATTTGTTGTTCATGTAACTTAAATCTGGTGCTTACACATGTCAGGTTCTTGGCTTCAATGGTAATCCAGTGCGGAACCTGAAGAGTTTGGCAAATTTGGTGGAGTCCTACAACGCTGAATTTATGAAGTTTGATTTGGACTATGATCAGGTTTCTTTCTCTTTTCAAAATTTCTTGGTTACAAAGCACATTGCACTTGCTCTTGTTTACATTTTAGTATCCCTCCTTTCAAATTGTAATGCCTGAAAATTCTGAACTTTGTCTGGATTTGTATACAGATAGTTGTTCTTCGGACAGAGACTGCAAAAGCTACAACTGTAGATATTCTCGAAACACACTGTATACCCTCTGCACCCAACACAGAGAGCATATGGAGGAGCTGATGAGTCGGATTCAGGGATTCGGCACTGACTGTTGTTCTCCGTTCCAGAGTCGTCGTAGAGACCCCAGAGATGACTCGGGTAGTGGCGCAGGTGAAGGCACTCCAGTTTAGTTACCTAGGCCTCTTGTATTTCATGATATATAGTTTAGTTCATCGCAATTATTATTATTGTTAAACTTGTTATGGTAGTATTTTATGGTAGCTGTAAGACACAAATTAATTTATTTATGTTTTAAATAGTTTGCGATGGAATGTATCATCGCAACATAATGGAAAAGGCTTTTGGTCTACATAAAGATTTGCAGGTATAAATTAGGGTTTGAAGTAGTCTTTGATTTTAGAAAGAAATTGCAAAATTCCGACGGAAATATGCAAATTGTCATATAAGAATAGAGTAATGCAACTATTGCGACGGAAATTATCGTCGCAAAAGAAATGGAAAATTAAATGGTTGCAAATTATGCACTAGTTTGCGAGGGAATTTTCCGTCGGAAAGTAGGAATTTTCCGACGGAATTTTCAAGATTTGCGACGGAAATTATAGTCGCAAAACAAATGGAAAATTAAATGGTTGCAAATTATGCACTAGTTTGCGAGGGAATTTTCCATCGGAAAGTAGGAAAATTCCGTCGGAAAATTCCGTCGCAAAACTGACTTTTGCGATGGAAAATTCCCTCGCAAATTTGCGACGGAAAATTCCGTCGCAAACGTTTTACGACGGAAATTCCGTCGGAAAATCTTAAATTTTGCGACGAAGGAATTAGCGACGACACGTTTGCGACGGAATTCCGTCGCAAAAGTATTTTCCGACGGAATTTCAGGATTTAGCGACGGAATTTTTCCGTCGCAAAAAAGCGGTTTTGTTGTAGTGAACTTAACCCCACTATCACAAAGTCAGTATACTTCCTTCTTTCAAATCCCCAATTTGATTTTTTCCTTCTTTCTTTCATTCTTCTCAAAGTCTCTCAAACCCTCACTAATTTTTCCTCAAAGTCTCTCAAATTGTCACTAATTTCTTCTCAAAGGTATGTCAAATACTCAATAATCATCACTAATTTCTACTCAAAAGTCTCTCAAAAAGGTTTGTCACTAATTGGTTGTGTTAACGGTGCATGACAGGTAGTTTGTTGCTGCGTCGGTGCTGCACGGGTGGCGGCTGTTCGGCTGTAAGGTGGTTGCTAGGCGCGTCGGTGCTAGGTGAGTCTCAAATTATAGCTTTAGTTGGTTTCAAATTCTGATTTTTATTAGGGTTTAAGTTGGTTTAATTTATGATTTTTATGTGTGATCTATTAATTTGATAATGTGGGTTTTGTTTAGAAACTTCATTTAATTTGAGGGTGTTTGTTTAATTTTTTGATTTTTCATTGATTATTTTCATTTATATTTACTGTTATTTTTTTAGCTTATCTAGATCTTTGTTAAACTGTTGTATTCAATTTTTTTTGTACATTTTTGGTCAATCAAATGAATAATATTAGTGAAATGAAGCTTAATCTTATGTTTAATGGATAAAAGATTGAATCTTTTTACTTGGGTTTAGCTTCTTTTAGTTTAAATCAGTTAGATTTTGTGTAATTAAGTGCTTTTTACAGTAGATTTAGTGTCATTTTAGTATTGCATGTAGCTTAATTATATGTGTTTAGTTCTTACTTAAATCTGACCATTTTATTCATTAATTGGTATTATGATTTCTGTTAGATTTGAAATAATATAGTTTTTATAAAATAGATTTTGTGTTCTTCACTTGTAAGTTGACTGTCCAAGATCTGTAATTTTAGCTAGATTTAGTTGCATATTTTGTTTCTGATGTATTTTTGTGTCCTTTTATGCTCTCTAATTAATGAACAATGGACCATGGTATCCCACAGATGATATAACTTGATACACTCTGACTTCTCGCCTCTCATTGCAATAAGTCATGTGACTTAAATGAAGCAATCAATTTTTCTACAGAATACTTGATTAGCATCGTTAATTAGATTTTACTATGCATAGATCGAAACATGTTTTCTAATCCAGAGAACCACATGAGTAGTCAGGTTGTCATTAGTTGAATAAATCTTTGTTGGGGTGTTGATTATTTTTTTTTGGTTTCATACGGAGTGGTAAATCATTGTAAACTCGTGTTTTCGTACTTAGTTTGAGTTTTATTGATCGTAAGAAAATTTATTTGAATGGATTAAAACTTATTGAAGTTTTCTAAAGATAATAAAGTTTATTAGAAAATATGCATTTAACTTCATTGGATATGAGATACTAACGCTCCAGTAACATAGCTAACAACCAAAGAATATAACCATATAAGAACTTAGATTACACGTAGTAGTTTACATATGACCATTGATGAACTAATAGAACATGGTTGATGGGAATATTTTAAGTGGGGAAATCATATTAAATGGAGTTGGTAATTGTGAATGGTGCAGAAAGTGTAAGTTTGACAACATGTGGCATCTGTTTAGTATGATCATAGATACAAATACTGTAGATTTCGTGTTTGATTTTCCCTAATTCATTATTCTTGTACATTATGTACTTGGAAAAGTATATGAAGGAGTTCACAATCAATGATAATATATGATGAAGTATTTGTTATTCTTATTTTTTTTTTTTTTGAACTTTTCTCATATGCGGCCTGCCGCATTATTTAGGAACTGTGTGGCAAGCCCAAAGCTTTGATCAGCCCAATTGTGAAGTTAACGGTGTTAGTCTTCCGTTAGTTGACCGATAGTCCTTTTTTCTTGTTTTTTGTTTCAAAAACTGTTCATCTTCATTTACTTGTAACCGCCATTTTTTTAATTTTCTCTCTCTTCAAATTCTCTGTAATTTCTAGGTTTTCGTTCAAATTTTTTGTTTCTTTTGTGAAATTCGTTTCTTAATCTTCATCTTCTTCGTTTTTTTGCTCATAATTTCGTTCGAGATGCAGAAAATCAAGTATCGAGTTAAAGGAGCTAAAAAGGATTATAGTAGTGTTCGCTATTCAAGCCGAATATTAAGTGAGTTTTATGCTTGATTTGAATTCACTTTGCATAATTTAAGTAGTTTAGTCGCTTTATTTGTTGTTTTTAGTTCAAATTTAGTGCTCTAAAATGTGAGGTAATTTTGTTAGTTTTGTGTATAATTTTGGTTTTTGATAATGTTTTGGTAATGTGATTGAACTATTTTTCTGTTTTATTTAGCTTCAATGAACTATTGTAATTTTTTTGAGATTTAATCATTTTCTTTAATCTTGTAACCTTATTTTAGTTGAATAGTAACCCTTGTTGTTGTGTTTTATGCTGTATGATGTTATTTTTACTTTGTTAATGTTAGATTTTGCTGTACGTTACTTTATTTTTCATTTATTAAGTTGTTGTTATGCGTTTTTTTGTTGTATTAGTTTTTTTTTTTTGATTTATGATTAATTGTTTGATGAAGAACTAAATATTTGTTCTATTTATTTTTCATTATTTTTCAGAAGCTGGTGATGAAAAGGAATTAGAGAATGATAAAGTTTGTGATCGTGATGAAGTTAGAAAGAATTTAGAAAAAGATGATGTTGTTGAAGGAGTTAGAGATGCTGATGATGAGACTGAAGTTGTCAACAAAGATGCTGATAAGGAGAAAATTGATGATGAGGAGGAATTAGAGAATGATGATGAAACAGAGAACAAAGATGATAAAGATTCTGAGGAGACTGTGTCTGAATCATTGTATGAGAAGAGTACATATGAAACTGAAGCTGAGAAGTGTGTAGATTCTGAGGAAGCAACCCAATCACTAGGNACTAGGAAATGTAGTAGTGATGAGATAAAGGTTGTTATTGAGAAAGATGATGTTGATCATGGAGAAAAAGAAGGGATACATGAATCATTGCAGCATGAGGATTCTACCAAACAACAGCTTGAATTTAATGAAGAAGAAAACACTGTTGAAGAAGAGTGTGCAGCTGAGGAGCACATTCAGGAAAAGTATTTAGAGCAAACTGATTTTGAAGAAATACAAGAAGGGTTGAGTGATTTTGTACTGCATAGCAATGTTCAAGCTGATGCTAGTCAATGCTTCACTCAGAATCTCTCACAAGATTTACATCGTGTTGTTTCTTTTGTTGTGCCAGACAATATTCTTACTGATGAAGAAATTAAAAAAATTGCAAAGACTGTAAGTAATTTAATTTATTAAGTAATTTAATTTTTTTTAACATGTCTTTTAAGATATTTGTATTGGCCTTGTTGCTGTGGTTAGAGTTGGTAAAATAACTTTAAGGGGTTACTAACATAATGTAAAGGGGTTACTAACACATCCTTTTTAGGTAAAATAATTTTTAGGGTTACTAAAATATCTTTAAGGGGTTACTAATACAGCTTTTGAGGGATTACTAAAATAATTTTGAAGGGGTTACTAACATAGCTTTTGAGTGATTACTATAATAATTTTGAGGGATTACTAAAACAAATCTAAGGGGCTACTAATGCAGCTTTTTAGGACTAAAAACAATTTTGAGGGATCTCTAAAAAACTTTTAGGGGTTACTAAACAACTTTAAGTGATTAGTAAAACAATTTTTAAGATTTATTTTTTGTATGGTAAATAATTGTAATGTTGTTGTCTTTGTATGCTAAATATATTATTTTTTTGCAGCGTACTGAAGAATTGTATCTCTTGTTGAAAAGGGATACAAAATTGTTTGGTATTCGGTGTGAGGAGAATGTTAATATGCTTAAGAAGTTGTCAATGAGTTCAAATGAGAATATGCAGGAGAAATACAAGAGCTGTGATGAGTCTCTATCTGAGTGTGAAGGCAATAATCAATCTGCGTCAGTGAAAAGTTCTTTTTATGCTCATTCTGACTTTTGGGATACAATTGAACTTGCAACTCAACTTTGCAACAAGACAAAGGAAACAGAACAAAAAATGACTGAATTTTTGGAGTTCTCTGTATCTCAGGAGAATTTGAAGACTACTGAAGTTAATGAGACGTTGTTTGGAAAATATGACTTCACTTCAGTTCCTTCTGTTGATGGATTGGATCAAATTTTTTGTGGTTCAGAGAATCCAGTACTTAAAGATCTTCAGAGTATTGAAATAGATACTGATGTTTTGGTAAACCAACCAAATTTATTAAAAGTTAATGAAGAAAAACAGATGCAAGAGAAAGTTGAAGGTTATGTTGAGTTAGATATTGATGAAAATGCTCAAACTGTGGAAGGGGAAGTTAATTTGCAAGGTCCAAATGAAAAGGAAAGTGTCAAAGAATGTGATGTACAGAATGAAATGCCTGAGGTTGATATCAGTCTTGTCAATTCATCATTAGAAGATACTCAGAATTCTTATTCTGAGGTCGATGCTACCATCGGCAATTCATCTTTGGAAGATATTCAGAAGGATATTTCTGAGATTGATACTACCATTGTTAATTCATATTTGGGAGATAATCGGAAGCATGTTTCTGAGGTTGATAGTACTGTTGTCATTTCGTCATTTGAAGATACTCAGAATAGTGTTCACATGTCATCTCAGATAGATGTGTGTCAGCCAGAATTTGGTAAGAGTGTGGATGATGAGCCTGCAAGCAAAAGAAGTAAGTTGAAAGGACTTTTCAAAGCTAATGTTGTCTCTTCTGATAACCCTTTTATTGAGAGACCAGAGTTGAAAAAAGTTGATAAGAAAAGTGATATTGATGGTTCTAAGAAAATTGGAGCTTCTAAGAAAAACAAAGTTTTGAAAAAAATCATCTTACTCTACCTGTGCAAAATATATGAAGAAGAGAAAAACTGTTTTACAAAGTTGGATATGTGGCTATTCTAAGGTAGAATCTACGAAAATTCTTCAAAGAAAGTTTGGCATTGTTTCAGGTGGTAATGTAGTTATAAAAGCTCCTGTTTTTGGAAATGAAAATGCTGAAAGTGATTGTCAAAAGGTTGTCAAAAGGTTGCTGGTCCTCCAAAGGGTAAATCTGGTAAGAGGTTACTTGTCTTATTTCTAAGGGGTTACTTGTCAAGGGTGAGTATTATGTTATATGTATTTTTCAATGCTGTTGTTTCAGTATTTGTTTAACTAATGTTTTTTATTTTCAGGCTTTAGATCGACGTCTTTACCGAGCTGAAATTTGTGCGTCATTGGTTTTGTCTAATCTCAATGGGTTACGTAAAAATGTGTTAGAGAAACTTGATGAATTCGATAAGAATCGTAGGCGAATTTTGCAGCAAGTGTTAGAGCATGAGAGCAGCAAAAGATAAAAGGTAATTTTATTAGTTGCATTTTAATTGTTTGTAGTTATTTTTAGGTGTAACCAAAGTTGTTTTTAGGAGTTACTGAAGTTGTTTTTAGCAGGGTTACTAAACTTTTTTATTAGCAGTTACTAAACTTGTTTTCCGGAGTTACTAAAGTTTTTTTTTAGCAGGGTTACTAAACTTTTTTTAGCAGTTACTAAACTTGTTTTTAGGAGTTACTAAAGTTTTTTTAGCAGGGTTACTAAACTTTTTTTTAGGAGTTACTAAACTTGTCTTTAGGATTTACTAAATTTGGTTTTAGGAGTTACCAAATTGTAGTTCTAAAGGATTACTGAAATATTTTTTAAGGGGTTACTAGAATTGTTTTTGCTGAAGTTAGTTTACATAATAATTCACTGGCAATCATTCATAATAATAAATAAAAGGACATTAACTTTCAAATGTTTTTCAAATATGAAAGTAGGAGAAAAATAACTAAACATATAGAAACTAGATGATAGTAAATGGAAGATAATCAAAATAATGTTTGTTTCTGAATTGGAGTTATTGTCCCAAATTCTCTTGTGTCTCCTTTTGCTATCATCGCTTTTGTTTTTTTAGTGTTTGGCTTCTCATGGTGACTTTTGATTCTCTTTGTTCTTCCTTTTGTGTTAACTTTTGTTGGATTATCTACCACAGGGATCTCTAAATTCTGCATTTCAGTTGTTTCTTTTTGTGCTTCTTCTTCTTCTTCTTCTTCTTCTTCTTCTTCTTCTTCTTTCTTGGCAAAATTGATTTTACTGATTTCATTCAAAGTAGCTGTAAGACTTTCTTCATAGAACTGCCTTGTTTCTTCATATTCTTGACTTTTAAGAATCAAGTTGTAAGACTTTCTTGCCATATCTGCCCTCCAAGGAAGAAATTTATGCTGCTGTGTTTCCGATTCTGTTTGGTCTTCATCTCTTCTTTTCCAAATTTCACTCTTCACTTGCTTTGTCCATCTTTTGCGAATGTGTATATCTGTTATCCTTGTAATTGAATTTTGTAAGAGTACCCTCAAACAATGGTAGCATAACCATCCTACTTCCTCAAAGTTTTTACAAGTGCATTCTACCATGGTGTTCAAACTGTTGAAATTCACAAGGTGTTTTGATTTTTGATCATTTTCAAGCCAGACTTCATACATGCATAGGCCTCCAACTTCATCAATTTTTTTCAGTAAGCTTGCAATAGCATATTTGAACTCAGTTTCAAGTTCTCTGAACAGTGTTTGGGTGTATATCTCTGAGGCATGTTTTATTAACCCAGTCATTGGAAAATGTGAATGCGGTTCTGAGTTTGAGCATTTAAAATCTGCATCAGACTCATTCCTTCTCCATCTATCCACTGTTTGTTAAAAAATCTTGAAGAAACCTGTTAAGCTTGTATTACCATTAGCTCTGAACCCAATAGCATTGTTTGTGCTCTCACTTCTTTGAGATGACAAAATACATGCTGAAAAGAAATCCTTGCTTAATGCTGTGCTCCATTTTTGCCTTGATTAATAAAGTTTGCTGAACCATTTGTTTTTATCAAGTTTGTAGTTTTTAATCATTTCAGCCCAACAATTCTCAAATTCTTCCTGTAAAGCACAGCCTGTCAAACACCTATTGAAAGCTTGATGAAAAGTCTTGTCCTTCTTTAAGCTCCAAATCTATTAACTGCATTCTTTAATAAGTGCCAAATGCAAAGTCGATGTTTGACATTAGGATACACTTGAAATTTTTTGATGATGTGTTAGTCTTGTTGATATGGGGGGTTACTATGTTGCTGATATGGGGGGTTACTATGTTATTGATTTGGGGGTTACCAGAAAATACCTTTTCTATAGCTTTTGCCATTGCAAAATCTTGATCAGTGAAAATTGATGTTGGCTCAGCACCTCCCATTGATTTCTTGAATGTATTAAGAAGCCATTCAAATGTTGTAGTGGTTTCATCTGCTATGAATGCACAACCGAACATGACATTTTGCCAATGATTATTGATTCCAACAAACGGTGCACAAATTAGGTTGTTTTTATTTGTTTGAAATGTTGTATCAAAAAACATCACATCTCCATAAACTGAAAAATCTTCAAGCATTTTTGAGTCTCTCCAAAAAATTGAAATCAACTTTTTTCCTTTGTCTTCTCCTCCCATCTTAAATCTGAAAAAGAAGTTTGGATCATCAACTTGTTTTTGATAAAGATTGTCTATTACATGTTGTGCATCTCCACCTTCTATTTCTTTCATTTTTTGCCTATAAATGTAATTTAAATGATCTTTCAATGTGTGTCCAATAAAGTCAAATCCTCCTGCTTCATGAGACATCAAGTTGTATGATTGTGTTGGTCTCAATCCACTTTGTAACATGTTGTCAATGGCATTTGCTTTTTCTGTGGTTATCTTTCTTTCTGATCTATGAAGGTCTTGCCATGCTCTTCTTGTTAATTCATGGTTATGAGCAATGACATGTTCATCAACTTCAAACATTTCTTCATTATTTACTTTAGCTCTTAAGTACGCCTTGCATCCAGTCCTAGTCACTGGCACTTGCTTTTCTTTCCTTTTTTTTGGTAATATTTGTTGCTGCAGTAGGGCTTTTGACTGGCTTTTGTTTTGGTTTACACCTGAATCCTTCTTTTGAGCAGCAGTACTGTTTTGATACTAGTACTCTATTTTTTCCTTGTGTGTACCTGGATGTAGGTTTCCTTACACTAAAACCAACTGCATTTGCATGTTTCTTGTAAGCTTGAAAAATTTCATCATCTGTTGAAGCTTTGAATCCAACTAAACTTCCCTTGTAAAGTTCATATTCTTCTTTTGTGAATGTGGTTTTGGTTGTCTCTGTTTTTGCTGCTTCTGATTTTCTACCTTCTCTATTTCCTTCTTCTGCATTAGTTATGTACATGGTCAAATAATAAGTATGGATGTTTTTATAAACTTATAGCAGATTTGATTAATTAATAGCCAGCAATATAGAGTTACTATTGCATTGTTTTTAGGGTTACTTTGTTATGATTTTAGAGGTTACTAGGTTAATTTAAAAAAATATAAAATATAAAATTTGTTTTTAGTGTTACTTTGTTATGATTTTAGAGGTTACTATTTCATTGTTTTTAGGGTTACTATAATAGTTGTTTAAGGGTTACCATTCATATTATTTAGGGGTTACAACTTTACTGTTTGATTTATTTTATATAACTTTAAGGGTTATCATTCATATTATTTAGGGGTTACTATACCAGTTATTTAAGGGTTACTATGTTATGTGGGTTACTATGTTATTTAAGGGTTACTATGTGGGTTACTATACCGGTTATTCAAGGGTTACTATGTTATTTTAGGAGGTAGATTAGTATAAGAATAAAAAATTATTTGATAAAATTTTATGTGAATTCATAGTGAAAACTATAATCTAATTCTATTGTCTGGTTTTTATTCAATAAATTGGTGACATACCTTGTGTTTCTTTATTATTATGAATTTTTTCTTCAACATTGCAGATTTTTGAAGGAGTGAGATCCAGTTGCATAAGAGATTCCTCAATTTTATCCATTGATTGTTGGGATTGTTGAAGATCATCGTTTTGAGCATCATTGGATCTGTTTTGATCATGATTAAATGTTGATTGAACTTCTATCGATTGTTTAGAATTAGGAAAATTGTCTGATATATTAGACATTGAATGTAAAAATTTCTAGAGCTGAAAAATTTAATTAGTTTTCTGTGTTTGTAAATTTTTTAATTTTGTGATGAACTTTTCGTGAAATTTTAATGGAGAAAAAAAATACTTGCAAAATGAATGAAGAAGAAAAAAAAGGCAGAGAGAGAGATTCAGAGAAGGAGAGAGAAAAAAAAAGGAGAGAGAATCAGTGGAAGAGAGAGGAAAGAGAAAAAAAGGAAGTTTAGGTTTGCATGAAAAGAATTTGACGGCGTCAGATTTGTGTTTTGTCTTTATGTGCCGCATTTGTGTGGTTTGTGTGCAGCATTGTGTATGGAATCCACGTTCTTTTTTTTTTTTGGTGCTTACCCAATATTGAATTGTGTGCGTAACTATAATTACTTGAAGAGGATGGCGAAAGATCGTTCGTGGATGTATGGTAGCAAGGACTCTTCAGAATTTTACGATGGGGTTTGGGAATTACGCAACTCCGCTTTAAAGCTGGCCGTGAGGGTAAGCATGAAGGCTTTTATTGCCCGTGTGTGAATTGTGCCAATGTAGACAAGGTTGACACTATTCAAGAACTCAGAGAAGATGTACTTCGTAAGGGTTTTCGAGCTGATTATCATGGTTGGAACTATCATGGTGAGGAGGGGGTGTATGCTGCTAATTTTGAGTCGCATAATGAGCGACAAGAAGTAGATGGTGCTGGTCGGACTAATGATTTAGAAGACCATAATGACTTTGTGTATGATGATTGTTTGAATGATGAATCGGACGATGTTGATATTGATGGTGATGCAAACCGTGTTAATGAGATGATGGAGGGTATGGAGGATTCACGTTTCTTCCAATCCACCTCAGAGGCCTCTCAAAAGCCTTTGTACCCAGGGTGAACAACATTCACAAAGCTGTCAGCTGTGTTAGATTTATACAGTATAAAGTCCAAGTACAATTGGTGTGACACGGGTTTTACAGGCTTGTCAGAGAAGTTGAGTCAGATGTTTCCTGATGGAAATGAGCTTCCCAAGTCGAACTACTATGCTAAGAACTGTCCTTTTTCTTTAGAGTATCAAAAAATACATGCTTGTCCTAATGACTGTATATTGTACCGAAATGAGTATGAAACTTTAGACAAGTGTCTAAAGTGCAAGTTGTCGCGGTATGAGCGAGAAGGTTCACGAGGTGTAGAAGGCCCTCCTGCCAAAGTGTTGTGGTATCTCCCCATTATTCCAAGATTCAGACTTCTCTTTTCTATTAGTAAAGATGTTAAGCATTGTAGGTGGCACGCAGAAGGGAGGAAGAAGTCCTCCATTGCTCTCCAACATATGTCTGATGCTCCTGAATGGAAGAATAATATTAACAGGAATATCAAAGTTTTGGGGCAGATAGTCGTAATCTAAGGCTTGGTTTATGCACAGATGGAATGAATCCTTTTGGTACTGTTAGTTCAAAGCATAGCACATGGCTGGTGATATTGACAGTCTATAACCTTCCTCCATGGCTGTGTATGAAACGGAAATATCTTATGTTGTCCCTTTTGATATTTGGTCCAAAACAACCTGGTAATGACATTGATGTGTATCTAGCTCCACTAGTTGATGACTTGAGGAATCTATGGGATGAAGGGGTTTCAGTATTCGATGTTCATGCAAAGAAGACGTTTACATTGCGTGCCATGCTTTTGTGCACCCTTAACGATTTCCCAGCATATGGTAATTTATCGGGTTTCAAGAACAAAGGGGAAAGCTTGCCCTATTTGTATGGATGACCAGGATTCCACATGGGTGGGTAAGTACGTACGTTGACTGGTGCAATCGTAGGTTCCTCCCAATTAATCACCCTTATCGTAAGAAGCAGAAGGCATTCAATGGGAAGGTTGAAGCCCGTGTTGCTCGTCGACCTTTGACTGGTTATGAGGCTTACCAAAAAGTATCATGTATTCAAAACAACTTTGGTAAACCCAATAGTGAGTGTGAAGGACTATGGAAAAAACAATCCATCTTTTGGCATCTTCCATATTGGAAGGATTCACAAGTTAGACATTGCCTCGACGTTATGCACATTGAGAAAAACTTCTACGAAGCTTTGAACATTGTTTAGCATTCCTAATAAGACTAAAGATGGAAAAGTTGTTCGAGATTTCTTTCAGAAGAAAGGTACATCTTCCACATTGCAACCAGATATGGAGGCAAGAGTGCAACAACTGGTACAGGAGCAGGTCCAACAAGTGCATCAACAAGTCCAATCTCAGTTCAGAATGTTGTTGCAGACATTGGGATTAACGGATGCCGAAGCATTACTGAAGATTCAAGTACCAGACAAGTCAAGCAAACATGGTCCAGGGAAATCTACTACGGAGACACCTGAGCCACTACCTGATGTACATGTAAGTTTTATTTTATTTTTTGGCTTGGTGCAAATGTAAGCATTTTATTAATCATCAATAAATCAAGTGCAACCTAAACTGGTCATAACATGTTAGGATGAGACTCCTTGCATTTTATTACTACCAAAGCAAGACATAGACAATGCTGACTTAGTTTAGGTTGCGTTCGACTCTCTACAACCAACTAACAAGGACCAAGAGACACATTTCGTGAGATTAGAAGTTGGTGAAGTTCGAGTATCCGTGGATGAAATTGTCAGGGGCATGGAAGATGTGCCACTACCTTTTCCAAGGCCAGAATATGCCATGAACACCTTGGCCAAAGCACAAGGTATTTTTGTAAGTTGGCCACGAGTGTGGGTGTGGATCTCCAATGAGGTTATTTCATTTTGTTGGTTTAATGCAATTATTACATTTAAGTTTGTTATTTGACTAAAAAGTTGCGATGGACAGAATTTGGAGAAGTTAAGATGCCATCAACACCAGAAGTTTTCATATATATGAGATTGAGACCTCAGGGAGCGTCGATGGGGAGAATGAAAGAGTCGGATTAGTTTGATCTCAAAAAAGCTGAGGTAGGGGAGACCGAAAATGAATTGGTTGTAAGGTGTTAAAAAAATATGAATTTTTTGGATTTTGGATAATGAGGTTCTCAATTGCAGGGGATAATGGAGCGAGTAGGAAAATGTATGTGAGTAACCACATGGATTTTGGTCCACGTAGTCGTCCACAATGATGAAATATCGAATTTTGGATATCCGAAAGATTTCAGATCAAATACAGAAATTGCAATTTTTGGATATCCTATTTGTGCTTAGCCCTACCGGTATCCAATACTCATGATAAAGAACTAGTAGACCTTTTCCCTAGTAGACTATTAATTTACTAAAGAAAGCACTAGCTTAAGAATGAACTTTTATCCCATAGAGACTTGTGGCGTTAAATTTTATCCCCATGGAAATTACATTTTTGATTTTCATTAGCTTCCTGAATTGAACTCAAACTCATTTTCCTTGTCACCATTTATTACTAATTAACTAACAATTGGATTGTCAAATTAAAAATTTTATATAATTTAAATAATTATTTTCCTAGAAAATACTCCCTCTATTTTTTTTAGTTGTAAATTTTGGGCATTTTTTGTGAGACAAAATATTCAAAATTTGTAACTAATATAAATGGAGGGAGTATATTCCATCAAAACAAACAAAGTCATAGTCTCACCTTATAGGGGTGTGCAAGAAAACTCGGCTAGATACCCGCACTACCCGGTGCAAAAAATCCGGGTAATTTAGAGTAAAAAGTGTAGTTTTGCGGGTCGGGTACTCGACCCGGTTTTTCCCATTTCTGGCGGGTTGGGTACGGGTAACAAAATCATGCAAAGCGGGTACCCGGTACTCGAATTCACACACAAAAAAAAAAAAAAAAAAATCAGGTTTTTTATGGCTCTACCTCTCTCTTATTTTATTATGTAACTTATTTTATTTACCGAAAGTAAAAAAAATTCCTATCTCTCTCTACCTTTCTTAGGGTTTCCCTTTCTACTCTCTTAGGGTTTCAACTTTCAATCTTTGAAGAGTTGACGGCGGCACCGCAGCACTATGGTCGGTGGGGGCGGCACCGCGGCACGTTCAAGTTGTAAGTATTGATTTGCTTTCCCTTGTTTAATCCCTTGTTTTGTTTTTAATTTTGTTTACTTGATTATTGTTTTTCTCTTGTTTAATTTTTGTTTTATTGTTTCGTTTATATATTTGTTGATTTGTTCATATGTTTTTTATTTATATGTTTGTTGATTCTTTTATATGTTTTTGTTGATTTTTATCTTCGTTTTCCTTCCAATTCTATAGTTCCATATAAGTTGATTTTACGATTTATATGTATTTGTTCTTCTATTTTTTTTGTATTTTTTTTTTCTGTTTTTAATTTTTAATTTTTTGTTTTTCTTTTCTATGATGTTTTCGGATTTTGCTTATTTTTTGCGGTTTTTAATTTTTTTTCCCGTTTTTTCTGTTTTTTTTTTCTATTTCCGTTTTATTTTTCTGTTCTATGTTTTGTTTTTATTGTTTGTTTTTATTTTTCTGTTTTATTTTCTTCTTTATTTTCTGTTTTTATTTTTTGTTTTATTTTTCTGTTTTTATTTTCTGTTTTTATTTTTCTGTTTTATTTTCTGCTTTATTTTTCAGTTTTTAATTTTTAATTTTCTTTTTTTAATTTTTTTATTCTGTTTTTTTTCCTTATTCTATTTTTCTTTAATTTTTAATTTTCTGTTTTTAATTTTTTGTGCTTTCGATTTATTTTTGTTGGTAGAAAATGGCACAATCAATGTGGAGATGAGCTAATAATGTTATCTATTGTTTAGCTAATAATGTTATTTATTTTTTTGCTCTTGTTTAGCTAATAATGTTATTAATTAAATATTTGTAGGTATGTCCGATTTGGTTGTGGAGCAACCAACTATTGTGATTGATGAAACTTTGGATATTAGTGACATAACAAGTGACAATTGAGGCCTTGAAGACTTGAAGACATTCTTAATTGTTATGTATTCTTTTAAGTTATCACTTTAGAGACTTTGTAATGCTTTGTTTTATTGTAATTTGTAATAGACTTGTTGAAAATTTGTAATAGACTTTATTATTATTATTTTTGCTTCGGAGACAGTAGACTTGTAAATTGTGTATTCATATCTAGATTAAAGATATGAATGTCTTGGTTACTTACTTGAATGACGAAGTGATGAACAAGTGTTTGAACTATGAAGTTTGTTTAAAATGTTTACTTGACTACATCTTTAATGAAAAATCGAAAATACAAGGACAAAATAGACAATAGAACATCGGGTACCCGCATACCTGACCCGGGTATTTAGGGTGCCCGAAATTTCCGGGTAAGACACGGGCACTTAAAATCACTACCCGCAAAGTCGGGTACCCGCACTTCTGGGTATCCGGATTTGCACACCCCTATCACCTTACAAGTTTCATACATGATCTATATTTTAGGTTCAGACTAAGTGCTTAAACTTAAGATAGATTATTTTTACTGTAAATAATGCAAATTGGAACACTCACAACTTAGTGACTCACACAATTCAAAAAAAAACTTAGATTAGACTGGAACACTCAACAACCCATTGCTAATATTGTTTTATTATTTTTGAGAGCACTCAATCACAAATCCTAAAACTTTGGTAAGTATTATGTAGCTTTGAACTCACAAAACACTCGAAAATCTTGAGAATTTCGTATGAAACCACACACAAAATATCAATGCAAACAACTTGTATTATTGAAAACTGAAAACTGATTCGTTACAAAAAAATTGTGACTATTTATAATATAACCAACAACTAAATCCTAACAAACCTTTAGACTCTAAACAAACTAGAAAATACCCAAGAATCACATGGCAGCTTGTCCACTTGCACAAGTTGTATGTTCAACTTGCCAACTAGACTCTATCTACTTGCAACTTGCATAAAATTCTAACGAACTTAGATTTTATTCTAACAACTTGACTAATTAACTAGTTAATAAAATAATCATCAAGAAATGACTAAAAATCACGGAAAGTTAAAGACACCCAACATTCTCCAAAGATCTGCAAGAAATCTCTTCAATCTTCAAGAAACCTTCCAAGAACGGAACTTTTAATCAAGAAACTTTCAAGAAAGCATTGTCCTTGAACTTTAGGTTGACAAAGATGATTAAGACTCTAATGCAATTAAAGACACCTATACCTGAAATGATAAAAACCCTAGCAACTGCAGTGGGAAAAAACCCATAGGCAAAAACCAAATTATTCCCTAAATCCACCATCTTTCCATTGTCATGTGGCTAATCCTAACCAGGTAAATGTAATATGCAACAGTGTCCATGAGCTACCCCAAAGCATGTAACCCAAATGGTCTAATCCCTTGTCACCATTGCTTGACTCACTGCTTGAATCTGCTTCCTGATCATCCTCCCTTTCTTCAAAAGGAATTGTCATCAATTCTTTAATCTGCTGATCATCTAAGTAAGGAGTTAAATCCCCAATGTTGAATGTACTGGCCACGTCATAATCTTCCCCAATATCAATCTTGTAAGCATTATCTCCATACTTCTCCAAGACTCAAAAAGGTCCTTCTGCTCTAGGCATGAGTTAGTGCTTGCGTTTCCTTGGAAATCTTTCCTTTCTAAGATGGACACAAACCAAATCACCTGGATTGAATGATTTAGATTTGCGCCTCTTATTGGCGTTTTACTTGTACATCTCATTAACCCTTTCAATTGTTGCCTTAATTTGATTATGCAGGCTCAACATATTTTCAGCATGTTTCCTGGCATCCTCATGTATAAACTCATTTTTAGGAATCTCAATCAAATCAATAGGAATGTAAGGATTTATACCATAGACAACTATAAAAGGTGAGTGTCGTGTAGCATATGTAAGTGTCCTGTTATATACAAACTCTGCAAGACTTAGCTTGATATCCCAATTTCTGCCAGTTTTGCTTACAAGCCCCCTGAGCAACGATCCAATTGTCCTGTTAGTTACTTCAGTTTGCCCATCTATTAGTTACTCACCAATACTATAATTTTTAACATGATGTTGCATTCTAGCCCTATTTTATGTTTAAGTTTTTCTAAGCTATACTTCTACGGGCCTGTATACATTTACTGAAACATTTGAAACGAACTAAACTGATTGGAGCTGAATTGAACTGAATTAATTAGAGCGGAACTGAACTGAACTAAACTGAACTGAAAGTTTTTAGTCTGGATTAATGATTATAAATTTCAATTATTATGGAGTAATGATTTTTAACTATTAATGATTTTTAATTAGCCAAAGTTTTCAATAACTACCTATCAATACACAAAATTTGCACGTAACTACCTATTATATTTTTTTAGTTGCAAAAGTACCTATTATAACCATTTTTTTTTTTTTAGATTTCACTACCTATGACCGGGTTTTGCTAGTTTTTCCGACACATTTCCCGGTTCTACTACCTTTCCTCCAAAATCCAAAAGTAATTACTTATTTACCCTTATACACACATTAATTTACCTTTTTTCCCCCAAATTCCCCTTTGTCTTTCCTCACTTTTCACTATTCTCCAACTTTCTATCTTTTCCACCATGGAAGAACCTTCAATCAAATACAACTCCTACCCACCCTCCTAACAACCTTTTTGAGATACACACATTAGCCTTTAGCACACTATAAGAAAACGGGAAAATAGCGACGGATTTTCTGCGACGGAAATAAATTACGTCGCAAACCTGCGACGGAAGTCCCCTTATTTGCGACGGAAATATCCGTCACAAAAAAGTGACAAACCAAATCAGATGAGCAAATATTTTTGCGACGGCTTTTTATTTTTACGACGGAATATTCCCTTGCAAATTTGCGATTGACTTAATTCCGTCGCAAATTTCCCTCGCAAAAAAAGGACAAACCCTTAAGTTACTTTGTCGCAAAAAAATTAAACCAACATAACCTTTCTCCCTTCTCACTTCTCAATCATTCTCCAAACCTCTCCTCCCTCGCTCCATCTCCACCGTTTCTCCTCCTTCTCTCGGTAACAATCTCATTCTCAGTCGTCTATCACCGTTTAATTTTCCGTCTATCTCCTTCATTTTCGTGATTTTGCGTTTAAGGCTGTGAAGTCTGGTGGAGTTACTTCGATTGCAGTTCGAGGCAAAGATTTTGTTTGTGTCGTAACTCAGAAGAGTCTGGTGGAATCTCGAATACTTTAACCAGGTTCAATTTCATTAACTTTTATGATTAATTTCCATTTTTTCTGCTTAATTAACTTCTAATTTATGTAAAATTAGGGTTTAATATCATTAATTGATTGATGCATTACTTCTTTCAAGTGAAAATCGTAGGTTTAATTAATAAATTTGCTGATTTTATTTTATATTCTGTTAATGCTGTGTGATTTGGCTATGTCGTTCATAAGCTTCTTCTTCTTGCTCAAAATGTCGGTGTTTTAGAGGTATTTCCTTTTTTTTTTTTCAATTTTAGGGTCTCCCTCTGATTTTTTTGATTTGTGTGTGTTTGTTTGTTTCTCTATGTCTGTCTTTGCGGTATAGAATCATTCATGGGTTAATTGGTATGTATATCACTCACCAATCCATTTCTGTTAATTTAATTGGATAATGATAATAAAGATGAGTGATTTATTTGTTAAGGTTTGGCGAGATTGCCTGTAACTGCTACACTCACAGGTCTCTTTTTTTATTTATTCATACCACTTCTTCTAACTAGCCATCATCATCCTAATCATAATCATCCTTATTAGCTCTTTAGTCATCAGCTGGGCTATTACTGAGGTCTGTATTTCATTACACACTCTTTTTCATTTTTACATTGTTACTTTAACCTTCTTAATATGGATTCATTCTGCCCTGTCCTGCCTTGTTTGCCACTCTATGTACCATAACATACTGCTTTCTCTTTTTTTTTTATTGCACGCACTTGTTACTATGTCATAGGCTCCAACACAAGTCAACTCCATGATGCCTTTTTCATACTCACGTTCTTCCTTTAACAAGCAAATCATAATATGATAAACAACACTATACAAATCATAAATTTGTTACTATGTCGTAGGCATTGTTGATTATGAATAGTATGATTTTTATTGTTAAGGATTTGGCTTAATATAGCTTGATTTTTTTTTTCTTTTGTAATTGTCACTAATTCAAGTGAGGAAGGTCCTTAATTTTATGGACAACTATGATTTTCTTGTACTTGGTTGTAATGCTATCGAATAAATGATATTTTTCACTTTCACTTGCAATAATGCAAGCGAGCGAGTATTTGATCATTACTTTCAAGGGAAGGAGTACCTCCTTATAAGACAAAGTATGCGTTGGCATGAATAAAAATAGTTTTGAGTTAGTAGTTTGCTTAATTGCTTCGGTGCTAGCTAGTAGTCTAGCAATTTCTGATTGAAATTTTTGTATGAATTTTGCGAATTTGTGCAAACTTGCTGTTGAGGCTATCGCACACCTATCAAAAATAAACCTAACCACTCTAACTAATATAGCTAGGGAAGTAGGGATCGGATCCACAGGGAAGCAATTAAACCTATTAGTTTTAAAAAGTCTAGACTGTGCAAAAGGCCTTTGAGTGACAATTGTGACCAAGAAATTAACTAGAATTAGAGCAAAATTGATTAAGGAATTTAATTAATAACTAAACCTAGGACATCAGTTCACCACGGATCCACCAACGAATTGCACACAAGTAATTAATTAGATTATCAATTTCCTTGAATTAAGTTCAATTAATTCTCTCGAATCTAGTCCCCTTCAAAACTCCTCTAATGGGTCTCGCTCACTTAGACTTGTTTTTCCTATTGTCCTTATGATCTAATTGTGGTAATCTTACCTCTCAGTATCGATTTCAATATCAAACTAACAACTAAACCTTGCCAGTATTTAATTGAAAGCAATAACAATTGACAATAGGAATTCAAGCACATTAATAGTTAAACTAATATTTATGAGCAAAACATCACCAATTAATCCATAGATCCCCTAGTCCTAGAAAAAGGAACTACTCACCCATAATTGAAGGAACAAAAACTAAATCAACAAAAGCAATTAAAATCCTAAACATGAATAAGTTAAACAAATCAACAATAATCAAGAAATTAAATCTAAACATAAAACTATTAAAACTAAGAACATAAATTAAAAATAATAATAAACATTAATTAAGAACAAGAATTGGGATTGAAATAGAACCTGACTATTATTTATTGAAAGATAGATAAGAATTCTACACTTTGAGAGAATTTTAGAGTAAAACTAGGGTTCTCAAGTAAAAGAGGCGTAAATGACAATTTAGGAGACTAAACACTTAAGTACTTCTCTAATTACGCTAAAAAAAACACGGAAAAACTCCTTCAGAGCCACCCGCCCGGAGGGGTCCGGGCGTGCAGCCCTCACCCGGGCGCACAGCCTCGGTTCGGGCGGGCAGCTCGGATTGGCTCCGTTTCTTGGTTTTTGCTCGTTCTTCCTTAATTACTCCTTTAATTCTTCATTTTAGCACTTCTAATCTTCAGTTAAGCTTCCCAAATGACTTCAACTCTTCACTAACTTCTTCAAGTGCTTCAAAAGGCTCGGAAAACAACGATAAATCATCGATTTCTGTAAAATCTAATAAAAAGCACAACAAACACTCGAAATAGCAAAAGTTAGTAGAAATGGCTCAAAAGAGCCGTATTAGAGCTAAAAATCAATCGGGATCGGGGGTAAAATACGTATAAAATATCAACTTATCACTTGCTTACTCCAAACTTGTTGTTCTTCTCATCTCTGATGTTTATGGTAATTTTTCTGGGAATTTTTGGTGTTAATTATTAGTAATTTTTTCTAATTTATTTCTTTTGATTTGCAGGATATGAAGCTCCGAACTTGAGGTATTATGCTTGTTAATTATTTTATTTCAATTTCTTGGTTTTAGGAAAATATAATCTTTATTTCTTCCATTGAACAGTATTTCGAATCCTCCATATAAGCTTGCTCTTAAAATCTCCATTGAAGCATCTTCTTTGCTTTGAATCCAAACTTCCTGAGGTATAAATATTTATCTTTACTCCTCAATTTTGCAATCTAGGGTTTCGTTTTGCATTATCGTTAATATTCAGTCAATTAGGTTTCGATATAGTGGATTGTTGAATTATTTCTCTAATTACTGATTTATGGAAGCTATGGAATATCATAACGAAGTGATTTTGTTGGTGTTTGTAGTTTTACGAAGATCTTCATGTGGTTTTCGTAGTTTAATTTGATGATTTTTGTTGCTAAAATCTTTATAATGGCTATGAATTCTTCGAATTGCTTAATTTTCATAGTTAGGATTAATTATGTGATAAACTTTGGTTTGTGGTGTGGTGGCTGCAGCTGTTGTGAGTGTTGCAGGTCAGATCTTAGGCTGTAGGACCCTATGTTTTGCAGTGGTTTGCTGATTGTTGGCATGTTGTTTGGTTGCTTGTGTGAGTTTGGTTGCTCTAATAGAATTGGTCTGGGTCTGAGTGCAGTCTATGCAGTGCAAAGACGTGCATGTGTTTGGTTTGGCATGCTGCAGTTCTGGTCTCAGTTGTGCATGTTTATTGTTTTTTAGCATGTTGTTGGCTTCTGTAGGTCTGAGGTTTGGTTCTGATGTGGGTGCCGTCTACACAGTGAGTTTTACTTTGTTGCTGTGAGTAGGAAAAGCTGGTTGTATAGTGTTTTGGCTGTTTTATTTTTTCTTTGGTTTGGATAGTTGTGGTTGTATAGCTGTGCTTTTTTGGACTTCTTAGTGCAAAACTGAGTCAGTTTTGCCTAAGTAAGTTATAGGTTGTAATTTCTTTCTTTTTGGTAATAAAATTGCTTATATTTTACCAAAAAAAAGTAATTATCGAAAAATATAAATTATCCTAATTTGATTAGAACACATAACGTGGCAGATTATACAGGTTACAGGCTCACAGGCACAAATACAAATAAGCAATCAAAACATAAAAAATAAAAAAAAATTGAAACTTTTTTGCGACGGAATATGACGTAGCAAAAGTGCATTATTATTTTTTTTGTTAACATTTGTGACAGAATTCGTCCGTCTTTTGCGAGGGAATTTTCCGTCGCAAAATTGCCTAAATTTGCTAGGGAATTTTCCATCGCAAATTTGCGAGGGAATTTTCTGTCGCAAATTTGCCTAACTTTGCTAGGGAATTTTCCGTCGCAAATTTGCGAGGGAAATTTCCGTCGTAAATAATTTGCGATGGAAATTCCGTCGCATGTTTGGAAATTTGCGACAAAAATTTTAGCGAGGGACATTTTGCGACGGAATTTGTCCGTAGCAAAATTGTTGTTATCTTGCAGTGGCATGATACACACATTTATGTAAAATTAAACTTAATTAACAAAATCTAACAAAGAACATTCTGTTGTGAAATATAGATGAGAAGAGGAATAAGCAGGAAATAAATTTTACTATCGGATAATATATGAGAATACAGATATCAATGCGTCTTGTTACTAAGCTTCGACGTGAGTATATATAATACTCCAATGCTATTCACAAACAGTATTTGCAATAAATACATAGTCAACAAATTCAACATGGATGAACATTCACCTTATATCCTTACCGGCCTATACCTATATTCAACTCTACTCATAACACTCCTCGTTGAATGTCATGCTCTTTTCGAACGTATGCCTACCTCATTAAAAACCTTGTCAGGAAAAACCCAATGGGAAGAAAACCTGATCGAAGGAAAAAAGAGTGTAGTACATACATTCTCCCCTTAAATTTAACATAGGTCACGGAGATGGCGCATTCAGATATCTTGCACCAGTTCTTCAAGCTTCTTTGATGGAAGTGATTTTGTGAACAAATCGGCAAGGTTATCACATGATCTGACTTGTTGGACATTAATTGTCCCATCCTTTTGAAGGTCGTGTGTAAAGAACAGTTTTTGGTAACAAGTGCTTTGTCCTATCACCCTTTATGTAGCCTTCACTAACTTGCATAATGCACGCAGTATTATCTTCATGGATCAGTGTTGCGCTTTTTGTAACTGTATTCATACCGCATGCTTCTTGTATATGACTGATTATCGATCTTAGCCATACACATTCACGACTAGCTTCATATAGTGCAATTAACTCTGCATGGTTTGATGATGTAGTTGTCAAAGTCTGTTTTCTTTATCTCTAGGAGATTACAGTCCTTCCATAAGTAAATACATATCCATTTTTGGCTTTTTGAGGATCAGACAAGTATCCAGCATTTGTATACCCAATTAGTGTAGCGTCTTCACCTGATTGGTAAAATAGACCAAGATCTGTGGTTCCTCGAAGGTAACGGAATAAGTGTTTGATCCCGTTCCAATGCCTTCTTATGGGTGCATTGATTTACCTAGCTAATAAGTTCACTGAAAAAGTTATATCCGGTCGAGTGTTATTTTCAAGGTACATTAGCGCACCAATAGCACTTAAGTATGGTACTTCGGGACCAAGAACTTCTTCGGTCTCTTCTCGACGTCGAAATGGGTCATCTTTAATGTTTAGAGATCGAACAACCAGTGGAGTGCTTATTGGATGTGATTTGTCCATATAAAATCGTTTCAAAACTTTCTTCGTGTAATTTGATTGAAGGACAAATATTCCCCCCCTTAAGAGCTCAATTTGTAACCCCGGGCAAAATTTGGTTTTCCTAAGATCTTTCATCTCAAATTCTTTCATCAAATATTTTATAGTTATTTCAAGCTCAAGCTCTTTAGGAGTTCCAACTATGTTAGGTCATCAACATAAACCGCAATGATGGCAATTCCTTATTCTGATTTCTTGATAAATACACAAGGGCTAATTTGATCATTTTTGGAACCGTTCTTTATGAGATATTCGCTAAGTCGATTATACCACATTCTCTCTAATTGCTTCAAGCCATAAAGCGATCTTTTCAATTTTATTGAAAGCATCTCTTTAGGCCCAGGGACTCTCATATAAATACCTGTATCAAGTGACCCATAAAGATATGCAGTCACAACGTCCATGAGACGCATTTGCAATTTCTTTGATACAGTCAAGTTTACTAGAAATCTTAGAGTAGTTGCATCAACTACTGGGGAATATGTTTCATCATAATCAATTCTAGGCTTTTGAGAAAAACCCTGTGCCACAAGTCTTACTTTATACCTAACGATCTTATTTTTCTCATTTCGTTTTCTATCGAATACCCATTTATATCCAACTGGCTTTACACCTTTTGGTATACAGATTATATTTCCAAAGACCTCTTACTTTTCAAGTGAATTCAATTCAGTTTGGATTGCCTCTTTCCATTTTAGCCAATCCTTTCTCATGCGACATTCATCCACTGTCTTTGGTTCAATATCATTCTCATCATGTATCATACCAACCGTTATTGAGTAAGCAAAGATTTCATCAATGATGACATTTTTTCTATTCCATTGTTTTAGTGAATAAACATAATTTGTTGATATTTCATCATTGCCAATGATGTTATCTTCCTGTTCTACTGGAAAATTGTCATCTTATTAATGTATCCATTTTCAACATCTTGATTCTTTTCTAGAACTGAAGGATTTGTTTCACTTGCCATTTCCTCTTGCCTTTTCATTTTTCTAGGTTTAGAGTCTTTTGACACAGGTGGTCTGCCACATTTTCCACGTGCAATAGATTCTTTCTCAATGGCTTTTTCATTACTAGGAATTTCAATACGTGCAGGTGCATTCTCTGCTGGTATATGTGATTTTGTCACTTTCTTAATATCTGTAAATGCAACTGGTAATTGATTTGCAACACTTTGTAGGTGAACAATTTTCTTGACTTCTTGTTCACATGAATCTGCTCTTGGGTCTAAATGAGACAATTGTGTTGTATTCCATGTAATTTCTATTTCTTTTTTGTTTGGCTCCACTTTCTCTCCCCCTAAGGATGGGAATATAGCCTCATTAAAATGACAATCAATAAATCAAGTCGTGAATAAATCACCAGTCATTGGCTCGAGATATTTTATAGTAGACGGGGATCCAAATCCAACATAGATTCCCATCCTTCTTTGTGGACCCATTTTTGTACGTTGGGGTGGTGCAATTGGCACATATACAGCACACCCAAATATTCTCAAATGTGAGAGGTTTGGTTCTCGACTAGAGACCAATTGTAGTGGTGAATATTTATGATAAGCTGTAGGTCTAAATCTTTTTAATGATGCTGCATGTATGATGGCATGTCCCCAAGCAATTTAGACCTGGATGAAAATATCTTGCCCCCCGCGCAATCGGAGTGGGTGTTCTTTGTTCAATTGTCGGAGGCAAATTCGACCTCATCAATAATGGTCTTGCTATTAATTGCAATCTTTTAATTAACGACTCAGCTAGGCCATTTTGAGTATGCACATGGGCCAGAAGATGTTCAACTACAATCCCAATTGACATACAATAGTCATTAAAAGTTTGGGATGTAAATTCCCCGGCATTGTCAAGCCTTATTTTCTTTATAGAATAATCTGGAAATTGAGTTCTTAATCGAATTATTTGAGCAAGCAGTTTTGCAAAAGCCATGTTTCTAATTGACAGTAATGTCACATAAGACCATCGTGTTGATGCGCCAATTAATACCATGAAATATCTAAATGGCCCACATGCTGGATGTATTGGACCACAAATATCACCTTGAATTCTTTCTAAAAATATTGGAGATTCAGTAGCAATTTTATTTTTGGATGGCCTTGTTATTAGTTTGCCTAATGAACAAGTAGGGCATGATAAATCATTTGATTGAGGAATTTTAATGTTCCTTATTGCATGTCCCTTAGAGCTTTCTATAATCTTATGCATCATCCCAGTTCCAGGATGCCCTAATCGATCATGCCATAAGGTGATCAATTGTTTATTGTTTAACCTTTTGTTAGATATCAAATTTATTTCTATAGGACGTATCTTTGTTTGATACAGTCCTAAAGAATATATGTTGGAAATTTCTCAAGTATATACTTTTTGCCACATTTTTCTGCCGTAAGTCATAGATATTCCTTTCTATTTGCCACCATGGTTTCCAAATGATAACCATTTTGACGCACATCCTTAAAACTTATGAGATTTTTTCGAGATTTACTCAAAAAATAATGCATCATTAATTACTAATTTTGTACCCTTCGGGAGTATCATGCATGCTTTGCCTGAACCTTCTATCAAGTTTGTTGAGCCAGAGATAGTGTGAACACTTTCTTGGATCATCTTCAAATTTGAAAAATGTTCTCTGTTTTTCAAGATTGTAGGTGTTGTTCCACTATCCAAAAGACATTGAGTAGTTTTGGATCCAGACTTGTCCATATCTTCATAACAAATATAATATAAGGTTAGAAAAAAAAACATGTTTTATTAACATAATGAAAACATTACATAATAAGTGAAGAACTAAAAAAAACATGAAAATTAAAATTCATTAAGAAAATTACATGTCATCGTTAAGCTTAAAAGTATAATTATTGTAGTCATCATTAACGAAATTTGAGACATCCAGAGTTGACATAGATCTAGGTACTTGCTTCAGCACCATAATTTGTTTCCGCGTTTATTCTTTTCGCTCTTAAAGAGGCTTGGTATAAATCTACCAAATGTTTAGCAGTACGGAACATACGTATCCAATGCCCATTTATACCACACCTACTGCATATGTCTCTTCCCTTTGGAGGAGAGGACTTAATTTCTTTCCCCTTTTGCTTATCAAAGTTATTAAATTCATAATTTCTAGGGGAAAATTGATTTCTACCACGCCCTCTCCCGCGGTAATTTCCTCGGCCTCTTCCACGGAATCTTCCGCGTCCACCACTGATGACATTATTTGTTTCACGTGGACCTAATTTCTCAATGGCATTTGCCTCATGAGCTATTTTAGACCCAATTGGCCTAAGGTTGTGATTCTTCAAAAGAAGATCACTATTCTGTTCAGCAACAAGTATTAAAGAAATCAACTCAGAATATTTCTTGAGTTCTTTAAGTTGTTGCGATACTGCTGTGATATTACAATGTCATTTGCGTGGAAAGTGGAGAGAGTTTTCTCAATCACCATTCCATCAAAAATATGCTGACCATTATAATTCTAAACATTGTTGAATCATAGTCATTAACGGATTTAAAATCTTGGAACCTCAGTATGGTCCATTCATATTCAGCTTTGGGAAGGAGCACCGCTTTGTGGTGCCCAAACCTATCATGAAAGTTTTCCCATAATAATTTAGGATCATTAATCCTTAAATATTCATATCTTAGGCTATCACTCAAATAATGCCTTAAGAAGACGATTGTCTTTTGCCTTTTCTTTTTCAGTGGCCTCTTTTCTTACAACCGTGGTAGCTTAGGTGTGGTTGTCACTGCACCACTGTCAGCATTTATAGGTGCTTTAGTAATGTTATCTTGAATGATAACATGTTTGAGTCCTTGTGCTTTCATGTTCATTTTTGCATCTTCTGACTATTCTAAGAAATTTTTGCCAGATAATTCAAGCACATTAACTGTCTTTTTGTGATGTCTGCCATGTGTCTGTAGGGAAGTTCTTGTTGATAACGCGTTGTGAAATATAGATGAGAAGAGGAACAAGCAGGGAATAAATTTTACTATCGGATAATATATGAGAATACATTTATCAGCGCGTCTTGTTACTAAGCTTCGACGTGAGTATATATAATACTCCAATACTATTCACAAATAGTATTTGCATTAAATACATAGTCAACAATTTAACATGCATGAACATTCATTTTATGTCCTTACCGGCCTATACTTATATTCAACTCTACTCATAACACATTCAACCATCTCAAAAAAACATACAAGTCCTTTAAATTCAATCAAACTAAAGGTCAAACAATTAAAATTCACTTAATTAACATTTGTCATGAGCAGAAAACAACAATCATAAACACAACTTACCAACACAATAAGAACAACATAAATCACATGCAAATGAAACAATCAATAAAAATAAGCAATTACACTAAGAACAACCCAAATTAGATTTGGATCATGAGCAAAAAAAACAACAATAATATATCATAAAAATAAATTACCAACATAAAAAAGATTTTTCATGGCCAAAGAGAGAAAAAGTGGGAGAGTGGTGAAGAGTGAGGGGAGAGAGAGTGGGATTTGGGGAAGAAAATGGTAGATTAATGTGTAATTAAGGGCAAATAAGCAATTACATTTATATTACGGAGGGAAAATAGTAGAAGTGGGGGCCATTGCCGGAAAAACTAGTAAGTAAAATCCGGTCATAGGTAATGAAATCTATATAAAATGGTTATAATACATAGTTATGTAACTTAAAAATATAATAGATAGTTAAGTGCAAGTTATGAGTTTTAATAAGAAATTATTGAAAATTTTGGCTTTTAACTGTGATTTTTATGAATTTTCGATTTTTAACTATGATATTTAAATATGAAAAAACTATGATAATTGATTTTTAACTATGATTTTTATGGATTACTATAATTATTGATTTTTTACTATGATTTAACTATGGATTGATAATTGTTAATTACGGATTATTAATGAT
The DNA here is from genome assembly GCA_016808085.1 of Suaeda aralocaspica. Taxonomy (NCBI): domain Eukaryota; kingdom Viridiplantae; phylum Streptophyta; class Magnoliopsida; order Caryophyllales; family Amaranthaceae; genus Suaeda; species Suaeda aralocaspica. The sequence goes on from PYUH01000859.1 coordinate 37,115, forward strand.
TTTAACTATGGAGTAATTTAATGACATAGTAAAATATTTGATATTAATCCACTAATAATTATGAAACAAATTTCGTTATTGGTAGTTTATATTTTATGAAACAAAAATCAGTAATACATTTTTATATGAAGTGTTTTCATATTTTTGTGAATGACAATGTACATATGTAGTACTTTCATATTTTTATGAATGATAATCCATTAAATGTTTCAAAAATATATTATGACACACTAATGGTAGTTTTTATATTTTTGTTTCATTTCCTGAATGGTATTTTTATATTTTTGTTTTATTTCCTAAATGGTAGTTTCATAATATTATTTTCGTGACAATTATAACCTAATGAATATTTTTTATTACAAAATAAAAATAATGATAATTAACGCTTCAAAATATATTATGAACACACTAATAATATTATGAACAAAATAAAGGCAAATACAAAATAATGATAATATTATGAACGAAAATATTACGAAGTATGAACAAAATAATATATATGAACAAATAATATTAGGAGGAAATAAATTAGAAAAATAAAAGAAAAGTTGAACTGATTGGAGGTGAACTAAACAGAACTTAAGTTGAAGTAAACAGGCCTTAAATATATATTTTTTTTTTGGAAAGTTGTTTTCCTATTTTATGTTGTTTCATTTGGTGTAAAATATAAAAATGTAAAAGTTGGATTGGAAAATCATTTTCTTCTCGATCTATTCAAATCAGTATTCCTCAAAATTGAAAGGAAAATGTTTTCCATCACAATTCCTCACAATTGATCTAAAGACTTGTTTACTTCAGCTTTAGTTCAACTCTTCTTTTATTTTGCGAATTTATTTCTTCCTAATATTATTTGTTCATAATATTGTTGTTCATATATATTATCTTGTTCGTACTTCGTAATATTTTTGTTCATAATATTATTACTGTTTTATACTTGACTTTATTTTGTTCATGATTTTATTAGTGTGTTCACAATATGTCTTTGAAACATTAATTACCATTATTTTTATTTTGTAATAAAAAATATTTATTAGGTTATAATTTTCAAGAAATAAATATTATGAAACTACCATTCAGGAAATGAAACAAAAATATATATAAGTAGATTATTATTAACACAAATATGAAAATACCACATAAGTGCATTACCATTCACAAAAATACACTACAAGAAAACGACCAAATAGCGACGGATTTTTGCGACGGAATTTTATTCCGTCGCAAATACTTAGTTTTGCGACGGAATTAATTCCCTCGCAAATTTTGCGACGGAATTAATTCCCTCGCAAATTTTGCGACGGAATTCCAAGTATTTGCGACGGAAATAATTCCGTCGCAAATTTTGCGAGGGAATTCCTAGTTTTTGCGAAGGATATTTCCGTCGCAAAAAAGTGACAAAAACAAATCAAAGGGTAGTCTGTTTTTTGCGACGGAATTTTGTTGTTTGCGACGGAATATTCCGTCGCAAAATCCCGTCGAATAAATTACAGAACAAAACACCTTTTTTTACTTCAAAAAAGAATTAAACAAAATCACACTCCTTCTTTTCCTTATACCGTCCTTCTCCCTAACAAATTAAACACACACTCCTTTCTTCATCTCCTTCTTTTCCGGCGGCCTTCCCCCTTCTTCCGGCGGTCTCCTTGTTGTCGTTTTTTTTTTTTTCTATCGTTTTTTTTTTTCCGGCGGTCTTCTCAATCCTTTTACTATTGTTCTTCCGGCGGTCTTAGGGAAAAATTTCCGGCGTCTTCTTTTCCGGCGGTCTTCTTCCGTTCTTATTCCGCTGTAGTGATAGATNGCGGTCTTCTTCCGTTCTTATTCCGTTGTAGTGATAGACGGTAATTCTCGAAACTAATTGCAATCGTTTTAGGGTTTCGTTTTAGTAAATATACTTAATTTTTTAATTTCGTGTTTTTAATTTCGAAACTTATGTGGTACTATTTGCTGTGGATTACTCATGAACTATCTTCTTCGTGCTTAATGTTGTTTCAGATTTTATTAATTATTTCTTGTTTCGATTTAGTGTTTGTGGTGATTAATTTCACTTTTTCATAGCCTCCTTCACAGCCTCATTGTTTTTTTTTGGGGTTTTTTTTGGTAATTTNTTTTTTTTTGTAATTTTTTGGAGTTTTGAGGGTGGAAATGAATGAAAATGGAGGATGTTTTTGGAGTTTGTGTTTTGTGGAATTGTGGTGATTATTTCACATTTTCAGTAGATTACTGATTTGTTATGATTTGTGGAATTGTGCTAACTGGACTCTGGTTGGGTTTTGTTTTGTCATGAGTTTGTTGCTAAGGTTTTCTGCAGTTTATGTTGGTTTTTTTTCTTAGTCTGTAGTTTTGGTGAGATGGAGGTTCCTCATTCTTGTGTGCTGGTCTGGATGAGGAGTGTTTATCCTTGTAGTTTTAGTCTGTTGTTNGTTGTTTTGAGGCAACTGGTTTGCAAACTGCAGGTTATGGCAGGCTGGTTGGAGCTTGTAGGTTGCAGTTTTGCAGGCCAGAATTGCTATTCTGGTTATTGCTATTCTGGTCTCTGTTTGTTTGCAGTTGGCATTTCTACAAAGATTGGCAGAGGCTGGTTGTTCATGTTATTGTGCATTCTGGAGGTTAGCCTTGGGGCTGTGAGGCTGTAGGCTGGGTTTGGTTTGTTTTGCAGTGGTAGAGTTTTGGGTGTTTTTTTAGAAGGTGGTTTGCTGTTGTGCATTCTGATTTGTTTACAAATTGACGTCACTTACACCAAGGTGTGATCTCAGTGCAAATAGTTTAGGGGACAAAGATGGGGTTTCAATGGAGTGGATTTTTCTACAAGAAATTTATCTCAGAATTTTGTTCTGAATTAATAAGCTGAAACATCTATTGAAGTTAAAGGTGCATCCACTTTTTCAAATGATAGAATTGTATACGTTTGGTTTTGCAGGTAAAAGCTGATGTTACTGAGGGTTCAGATAAGCTAGCTGAAGCTCTCAGTGATGACTCAGAGGCTTTAATATGCGCAACTGGATTTCAACGTTCATGGGATCCTTTGGCACCTTGGAAGCTCTCAGTGATGACTCNGTTAACTAATGAGTCTATGCTTGAACATCATATTCTTCAAATGTACTCAACAGACACTGTGAGTTCCACTTAGAAAAGTAATATAATTTAGTACTCTTTCAAGTCAATGTCAGCAGTAGGGTTTGTTTGATAGCAATAATTGTGGAGCCAAACAATGTTGTTTCTGTTGCTGACTCACTGTTTTTGTGATGAATGGTAAGTTAAGATGAATAAACTCGAGGAAGGGATTAATGTAGTATTATCTACACTAAGTACTGTTAGAGGAAATTTTGAAACACAAGGTTGCTTTTAAAAATACATATTGACATACTGAGTAAAATATTTTTAAGACATATAATTTGATATCACTGAATTTTATAGAAGCCAAATAATTATCAATGTGTACTGCAAAAAATCAGATGAAGCTTGGAGTACTTGTCTTCCTGCACTAATAACCAGTTGCTATTCAGATCCTTATCAGTTATTGCACAATCAACTGCAACAAATTTGTGCTTTTCCTTCTTCATATGAAGATAAATGACTGCAGGTACATGATCTGCAGTGATCAAAACAGCTCTTGGAAACTTATTCAGATCCATATCTGATTGTGAGTTACATTTTATGCTGCCTGAGAGGAAGGATAAGCTCTTCCTTTTCTGAATTGTTGACATGGTTACTCAAGCACTTACAAGCTGCTGCTTGTACTAACTCATTTCAATTGTGCTAAGCCAACATGACAGTTGAAGCATTTTTTCCCCTAGTTTACTTTACATGTTTTGGAAGAGAAGGGCTGGGGTTTTTGGAAGTAATCTATTTTTGCTTGCTGAAATGATTCATTTGACTTTCTGTTTTTATTTTCTGGCATCAAGTGGATGATGGATTGAATTTTTGTACAAACTATGTTAGATAGGTATGTCATTGGATGATATGGTTGAAGAGGAATGCCAATTGGTTATATTTGTTGTATATATGATTCTCAAAGCTGCTGCAAGACTGGTTTTTGCATAGTTTGCTGAGTTTTATTTTGTTTGTTTGATGTATAGTTTTTGGAGCTGTTTTATGAGCTACCTTAATATAGTATTTGTTATAATTTTAATTTTTGGTTATTAGTATTATTCCTGCATTACAATTGTGATTTTATTTTTTTTTTCTTTTCAAAAATCGCTATTAGTATCGTTTTTTAAAAACAAACGATACTAATAGCTATTTTTTTTATATTTAAAAAACCACTATTAGTATCGTTTTTGTAAAAAATAACGATACTAATAGACTGTCTATTTGTATCGTTTTACAAGAACGATACAAATAGGTCATAAAAAACGATACTAATAAACTGTTTTTATACTAGTTTTCAGTTGCATATTTGCGACGGAAAGTTCCGTCGCAACTTTTTTGCGACGGAAATTCCGTCGCAAATTTAGAAATTTGCGACAAAAAATTTAGCGACGGACGTTTTGCGACGGAATTCCGTCGCAAATTGGATTTTGCGACGGAAAATGCTAAGTTTGCGACGGAATTTGTCCGTCGCAAATTAGCTGTTATCTTGTAGTGATATGGAACTACTACATATGAAAATTTATTACTGATTTTTGTATAAACTACCAACAACGAAATATTTTATCTAAATTATTACTCTGTCATTACCCCACAGTTAAAAATCACCAATCAATAGTTAATTCATAGTTAAAATCAATAATCATAGTTAATCCATAGTTAAAAATCATTATAAATCAAAATTCATAAAAATCATAGTTAAAAACCATTAATAGTTGAAAATCATTATTCCATTAATAATCCAAAGTTTAATATATTAATCTATACTAAAATCTTTTAGTTCAGTTCAGTTCAGTTCCAATCAGTTTAGTTTAATTCAGTTTAGTTCAGCTCAACTTAGTTCAGTTTAGCTCAGTTCTTTTCACTTGTTTTTAGCAAATGTAAACAAGCCCTAAAGTGATTTTCACTTCAACCAAATAATTTTACATGGACCAAACAACAATCTATTAATTTTATTATTATGAAAATGAGTTTTTTTTAATTTAAAAATATTGCATGGAAAATCATTTTCATCAGAATATGTTTTAATCTTTACCAAACGAATCGGAGCCTAAGTTTCTAAGATATTGACTTTTCTAAACTGTATAGAAAGGTTATCAAAATTTTCTATTTTATCCCTCTACTAATTATTTTGTTTAATGGTAACCACATTGTTAACTTGTCGTTAGTATTGTCTTATTAATCATTAGAATTTTAAATATTCAATATTCAATGGGAAGCCATAAGCCATTTCCTAGGTGATTTGAGCTGAAAAGTTAATAGGGAGAAACAATCAAGTTGAAATTTATAAAGTCAAATTCTTTAATAAACATTTATAAAGTTATTAATGTTGATTAAATATTATTAGTTGATCACGTAGCACAGCTGATAAATTTGAAAACCTTTTAATCGATACACCTTTTAAAAGTGAACATTTTAAAAATATGGAACAAATCCTAATTATAAGGTGAACTAATATAATAGTGAACATTTTCTAAATATACTACTCCATATGTCATTTCCTTTCAAATTTGTACTTAATAATTTTCATTTTTATTGAACATCTATGGATATTTTTTAAAAGAATTAAATAAATTTATATTAGAAACAAGCTTCACACATCATCATATAATTTATGCATATCTTATTTATTATACCATGATATTTTAATGTGATTGTTATAGTTATTTTTATAAAAAAATACTAAAAACCTGCAAATCTAACTTTGAACGATTATCAAAATGTAAAATAATGATAACCAGCGTAGGCTGGCTGATGCCGGCTATGTTGCTTCCATTATCATCAACAATGAAAATAAAGTTAATAATCACGCAAAACTAAAGCAACTTGCCTTAAGAGTCTTGTGTTGTTATATATGGTATATGTGATATTTTTATTTTGTTATGTCGAGTCACATCTCACGTTTTTATGCTTTTGTTAGTTTGTACATACTCAACGTTTAGCTAACACATTACTTTCTTTGTTTTTGTTTTGTTTGTTTTGCTTCAATGCAGTACTAAACACAGGTTTTCAAGCGTGTATGTACGGAAAGATGGATATTCATGAGAGATCGCATTTGAGTTAAAGATAGTTGTTTTCAAACTTGGTTTTTGTAAGAATGAACCTCAACATGTTGTAAAAGAGTTGATTAAAATTGTTTCACATAGAAACTAATAAAAGTCTTCGGCCGTATTTTACTTTGATGTTTGTTTTGAAATTAATGTTGTACCCTTAACTTCATTGCAACTAGTTTTCATAGTTAGTTATGACGTAGCAATAATTCTCATGGTTTTGTTTTAAGGTAAGTTTTAGAAAGCGATGATTTTGGGGGCGTTACATAAAAAATCAGAATTATGACAATTAATCATCAAAACAATGAGAAAGCCAAGGAAACGCACGGTCCATGAATTTGTGGAGGAAAACGCAACTTTATTCCAGAAATCATAATTTTATTATTATTATTATATTTATAATAATAATTAGCATGGTAGATTAAGTTAAAGAGGAAAATAAAAATTTCCTAAAAGTTATTTATAAATATTAAATAAATAATTAGTATTAATTACAAAGTAATAAATAAAATTAAAATAATAATAATAATAATTAATTACTTTGTAAGCAATTCATTATTATTATTATTATTATTATTATTATTATTATTATTATTATTATTATTATTATTATTATTATTATTATTATTATTATTAT
>PYUH01000859.1:45255-62763 GCA_016808085.1 Suaeda aralocaspica
AAAATAATAATAATAATAATTAATTACTTTGTAAGCAATTCATTATTATTATTATTATTATTATTATTATTATTATTATTATTATTATTATTATTATTATTATTATTATTATTATTATTATTATAAAACAATTCATTTAAGAAACTTTAAGATCATCAATGACTTATAAAGGCATAACAATGACTTAATTAACATATAAATATAACTTGAATAACGCATAGCAATGATTTTAATAACATAAAATGATGATCTTAATAACATATAACAATGATTTTACAATACTCAACATTTTGCTTCAATAACCTCAATGACTTTTAATATTGTAACAATGACTTGAATAACATATGACATATAAAGATGACTTTAAAAAAGATAACAATGATGATAACAAAAGAGTTACAATGACTTGACTAACCTATAAAGGTGACTTGAATAGTTGAATAACATGTAACTAATAATAATGACTTGCTAATACTTAACAATAATCCAAATGAATTTAAAAAGGGATAACAATTACATGAATAACATATAGTATTGACTTAAATAATATGACGCAAACTTGAAGATACTCAACATTTGAGTTCATAGTACATTGCCTTGAAAATACTTATCATTGACTTGAACAATATATAACAATGACTTGAATATTTGATGAACTAATTTACATAAATTTATAGGGTGAACAAGTATGCATTGAAAAAAAGAAAAAAAGCCTCACATGTGTAAATCCAGTAAAATAACCTTTTGACTATTCTCTAGACACTATTTTGTCTAGGTATCGTTTTACACTCCCCATGAATAACCTCCACTAGTATAGCTTCCTACTACTACGGTGTGATTAGGATTTTGATTTCTTTGATTTAAATTAATTATTATTATTATTATTATTATTATTATTATTATTTTGTATTTATACGACTACTTTTGTAGATTGTGATTATTTTCTTTTTCTACCAAACAGAGTTCAGAAATAAGAAACCAACGCCAATACTAGGAGTCCATACTCACAAATTGAAATTTTGGAGTTCAAATTCAGGGTTTGTACCCCAAATTACAATATGCATTGTACCTGGACGTGTATTAAAGCTTGAGATCGGTGCGTGGGTCATTTTTGGAAATTATAGAACAATTTAGGGTGTAACTTTTATCGAGAGCTATCAACTTGGATCAAAGCTCTCAAATTTTGGTGTAATTGGGTGATTGTTGATATGAATAAATTGATCTGAAGATAATTTAATAATTGAACAACCAAATTATATGGTTTCTAACAACTGAATCAGATTGAGTTGAAAGTGGCCTGAAGTAAAATGAAACAGAACCGAAATAACTGCAAAAAAAAAAAAAAAACTTAACAAATAATAATAATTATTATTATTACTACCTCAATTAACGATTAGTTGCAACAAAAAGGTAATATTTGTGAGTATTAACAAAATAGTTTGCGCAACTAATCGTTTATAGAGGCAGTATTATTATTACTATTAGTATAAATTTTAATAATATTAGTTAATAAAATAATGATTACTATTATAAGTAGTATTCTGTAATAATGATTGTTTATAGTAAAAATAAAAATTTATAACATTAATTATTATAATTAAATAATAATAATTAACAATAATAATAACAAGTCATTGTTCAATTAATTATAATTGTAAAATTATTATTGATTAATTTATTATTATTAAATTAAAAAACGACATTAATAGTAAATTATAATTATTATTTATAATGAATTACTATTATTATAATTATATTAATAACTATAATTATAAATAATAATAACAACAACAACAACAACAATAATAATAATAATAATAATAATAATAATAATAATAATAATAATAATAATTTATTGTATTTAATTGAATTGTGTTTATTTTTCAACTATTTGGGTATATAGCATGTATATTAAAAACTTGAAACTGAATTGCATGAAAGTTAAATTAACTGAAATTGAATTGGCTTGACATGAAATCAATGAAAACTTAACTGAACTGTAATGAAAGCCAAACAAGCTGAAATTAATTAAAGGGAGAAGAGCTGAACTGTTTGGATATAATTAGAATTGAATTTCGAATTGAATTGACAAAGCTGTAACTTTTTTTAGATACAACATTTGAGAGTGGCACGATTTAAGACTATTCAATGATTTATTTATGTAAGTTGGATTTTACTTTTCTATCCTTGTTAATCAATGAAGAATAGTAAAACTCCACACAAACAACCTTAATCGACTGAATCATCACCATCAAAGTCATGACTAGAAACCTCCACCACTAGCTAGTAAGGGTCTGTTTACTTTAGCTTAAAATCAGTTCAATTCAATTCAGTTTAATTCAATTCAGCTCAGTTCAGTTCAGTTCAGTTCAACTCTTCTCTTATTTTGCTACTCATTAATCCTTCATAAAAAACTTTCAGTTCAATTCAGTTCAGCTCCAATCAGTTCATTTCAGTTCAGTTTGGTTCAATTCAGTTTGGTTCAATTCAGTTCAGTTGTTTTCAGCTGAAGTAAACAGGCCCTAAGACCACTGTTACTTGACCATCACCACAGAGATTCAAAAAATTCAAAGGGTGTGTTTTCTGTGCAGCAGGTTTCACCGTCAAATAATGGTGCAACCACATATGTGAAAATCGTTCATTTGTTCTGGGTTTGACTGCAATGGTTATTTAGTAGAACACCGATGGTTACATATTTATTTGAATAGTGATGGTTATTTATTGAACAATAATGATTACTCACGTTCTACACTTATTTAAACATCTTTTTACTTATTTCCTTTACAATGTTTCATTATCTGAATTTTATGGTCGGGTTACTTATTTGGATCATGATTGATGTTTACTTCTCCGGAACATAAAGATTATTATTAATTATGCATTTGAAGTCAAGTATTACTTATAGGTTACTTTGTTAAATATTGATGGTTAATAAATAAAAGTGTAACTGTTATTAACTAATATAGTGATAGTTACACATTATTAATACTCATGTTAATTACTAATTAATAATATTATGTATGGTTACTTATTTGAACATTAATTGTTACTTGACTAAGCAATAATGATTACTTAGCTACTTATTAAATTAAGGTTACATGTTATTAACATTGTAGGTACATAATTGAATGACGATAGTTACTTTTTAGAAGAGTTATGGTTATTTATTGATAATTGTGGTTTACTTTTTAGTAATATTATGGTTACTTATATCAGTTATATGAACAACGGTGGTTACTTTTTAAAATTGTTATGGTTACCTATTGGTAATGATACCGATCGTACTTGTTAGTAAGTTTGTGGTTACTTCTCAAAATAATGATGGTTATTTATTCTAATTGCATACGCAATTGTTACTTACTTTAATAATTTTGCTTATTATGTTTCTTAGTTCTACAACAAACTCAAGAACTTACATTAGAAAGTTTAAAATCATATTTGAACATTAAATCTTCGATCAATATTATTGAAAAACCATGCTCAAACCAGAAAGTGCTACTTGAATTCCCATAAAAGTAAGAAGAAAAGAGGAATAAGAAAGAAGAAGAAATGGAGAAGGAAGAAGAATGCGGAAGAGAAAGAAACTGCAGCGGCGACGGCAACAGCAAAGGCGGCGGTTATACAAATCCTTTTTGTTGGCAGCACCGTTTGTTGAGTACGCGTCTAGCCACATATAAGACTAAGTGAATTTGACAAACTCCAACAACCCAAGAATTCGCTGAGTGATGATGAGGATGACTCATAATTATCAATAACCAAATTGTGACTCATAAAGAATCATTTTGGAGGCTTAACTATAACAAGCTAAGCGAAGTTTATAAACAAACTCAACTCAATAAATTCACCAATCAAACGGCTAATAATCAAAATTAAAAAAAACTCAATTCGACAAAATAATCGAAATATATAAACTCAATTCAAAAAATAAGAAAGCCAACCCATAACCCGAAGCCCCCAAACCATTTTTTTAGAAGGTATAATTTCCTCCATTTTTTCTCATACGGTACTCCCATTGTTTTACAAATTGACTCCATTCATAAGTATCCTTTAGAATTACTATTGTGACTTATGTGTAAGAAAAAACACTTATTTGAGATCTTCTTAGATTCGTCTATATTATTAATATCTAATTTGCATAATTTTTTTTAATATAGCTAATAATACATAAGAAACTAAATACTATGTATTGAAAAACATAATATGCTTCAATAATGCAATTGTATATAAAAAAAAATTAAAAAAAACCTATATAGTCCCCTATTTTTTAGTTGCAACACTTCTAAATGGCACGGCGATTTATGCAGTTGTAAGTTTACTATTTTGCCCTCTAAACAACTCTTGTTTCACCACCACCACTATCTAATTCTCATCATCATCATCATCACTACTAGCCAGCCTACCACCACCACCACCAACCTACAGCCTACAACCACCGCTATCTAATTCTAATCATCATCACCAGTCTACCACCACCTACACACCATTTCAAAGCCACCCAAAGCGAACCACCAAGCACCCAGTTCGTAGCCACTCATGACCAAAAACTCACTACAAATTACAACCAAAACAAGTCGAAACCATCTTAGTCATAAATTGAACCACAACCACCACATGTTCGAACCACAACCACCTAGATTCGACCCATAACCATCAGATCTAGTGAATTCAGGCCATGGGGGTGGATAAAGTGTTGGAGTATATGTTGCTACTACTCCATTATTGTTGCTTCAAAAGAAAAGGGAAAGAAAGGACTCTCCTTTCTTCTCTCTTCATTGTCCCACATTGGAAAAATATAAACCATCTTACTTAGTTTATATATTACTAGCTTCTTTAAGGTTATATTAGAGTTCCATAGTGGAGGGACTTGAGGACTACACGCGCGGGCCGGGCGAGGTGAGCGCAAGTGGCGCGGCTGTGGGTGTGGCGAGGGGTTTTAAACACAAGCCTAATTTTTTGGTTAAAAACCGTCTAGTAGTTTTGACTGTTACAATATTTTTGTTGATATTGTAACCGTTATTGCCACTGATTTTTGCCTTGATTATTGCCTTTAATATCGCCATAATCTCGCCATACTCTTTTTAATTTCAGTATTATCGCCTTTTAATAGGGCCATAATCTCGGTCTTCCCGTTTTATCTTCCACCACTACATCTATAAATACGATCCATCTTCTTCACACAAAAGGACACCGAAAAAATCATCTTCCTCTTTCAAAACAACTAAACACAATTCACGGGCATTATCTGATCGAGTTTTCAATCTACTCTTTTGCGAAACACCATTAGAGTAGACGTCGTGTAACCCTGGGGGTCGATTGCCAAGAGGCAGTGTATACGATTGCGGGGCAAATTCGACTTTAGGGCAGTGATATTGGTCACGCTACGACACATCCAGATAAGTTTCTTCTAAAATACTAGTCATACTTCTAACATAAACAAGTAGAAAAAGGGGTCGTTGGTGGTGGTGGACTATGTAGACGAATTCTACGATTGTCGAAGGAGTAGAAGGGTTCGTTGGCAGTGGTGGAAGGATTACAAAGGGCGCTAGTGGTTGTGGGAGTAGAAGGGGCATTAGTGTTGGCCATAGGAGTTGAAGGGGGTGACGAAAAATAGGAAGCTGGTGGTGGTGGTCGGAGTAGCAGGGGTTGTTGATGCTGCTTGCTGGTGGTGGTGGCGGCAGTGGCAAGGGCGGATTGATAGGAGAAGAAGAAGAGTAGTGGTGGTATGGTGGATGAAGAACAAGGGCACTATAGTCATTTCATATCAAAAGGCTTTACTAAATGAGGAAGGAAAGTCAATTGTTGCAACTAATTCCAAATTTCCAAAAAGGGAAATTGTTGCAACTAAAAAAAGGGGGAGTATAATAAAACTAAGCTATATGAGGTGGGATCCTCAACAATTGGAGAGTTGTGGAGTTGTAGAGGTGTGAGTGTGAGAATTTTTTAAATATTTTTCTTTAATTTTGAAGTTTAAAATTTGTGCATAATCAATATCAACCATTAAACTTTATTGAAGGGTTAAGTTTTGTTGAACTCTATAGAATTCAACTTTAGAGGGTCCTTACACAAGTTTTTATATACACTAAGTGTACAGTAATTATTGTACAATAATTTTAAAGTTACACTTTTTGCTAAATTCGAGTTACCTCTAAAATAAGCTCTAGTCACCTTTATAAAAAGTTAATTTTTATTGCAAAAATTAATCTTACTGAATACGTAACCTATTATATATGCTCTAATTAAAAGTTATTTCTTGAATATATTCTTTTAAATTTTAACGTATTCAAAGTTACTAATAAAACTAGTTCTAGTAACCAAAAACCTAGTTTTAGTCTAGCCATTATATTAATAAGGTGTACACTAGGTATATGGAATAATATTATTCATTCTTAAGTAACTCGGGTATCACTATATCATGCTAGTGTTAATTAAATTAAAATACAAACTTATTGTGCAAGCTAGGTGAAGTCATCATCGGTAGGTGTATGCAAAATCGGATACCAGAATTTTTTCCGACCAGGAAAACTGGATATCCAAATTTTCGAAATCAAAAAATCTTATTCTGTACCCGTTCCGAAAAAAACCTTAATTCCGGATCCGGATTTTTTAATCAAATGTCTTCTAAAGCACTTCATTATCCTTTAACAAAGCCGAATCGGAAAACCGAAAAATCGAATATATAGTTTTTCCAGTATTTGTTTTCCTTAAAAATTCAAAATCTGGATTTTATAAGTTCCACTCCGGTTCTGATTCGGTATATCCGGTCCTGTTTTCCGAATTTCAAAAATCCGGACCGGAAATTCAGAATCGGAATTTTTTGCACACCCCTAATCATTGGACACATGTCAAACTTTAAACAATTTTTTTTCGCCGAAAATAAAAATGACATCACCACTTTCTTCATGAATATATTTAACTAATAATTGTACTAAACCTCAAAATAAATTATTACCACAATTAATGTTACCTAAATTAATTTAAGCATTGATTTTGCATGAATTCTTGGTGGTGGGCGAATCTAGTTTCGCGGTGGTGGGCGATTAAGGGTTTTGTGGTGGTTGCCAAATTTGGGCTTCAGGGTTTCGTGGTGATTAGGGTTTAGGGTGGTTGGGGTTTCTGAAGTCGTGGTGGTTGGGGGTTTCGATTTTGGGTGGTTTCGGTGTCGTGGTGGTGGGCGATTTAGTGTGGCTATGGGTTTTAGGGTTGTGACTAAGTTTTATTGTTCTTTTTACTCAAAACAAATCATAATATCATGGATTGCAATATGAATAAAAAAAATTGGTCGAACATCTCGATCTAAACGATAAGTTTTATAATATATATGTTAAATAGACATGTACAATAAATTATAATGAACAATTATTACTTGTGTGATTATCTTTCAACATACTTTGTATGATCATCATTCAATATATTTCTTTCCCCAATATCATGATTGGTCTCTCATTCCAATCCCTTAAATTTCTTTAAAAATAATGTACACATCAATTTTTAAAAAGACATATAACCATTTGAAATTTTAGTTTATATGCAAACTCAACTCACATTTTTCGCTAATAATGGAGGAAGCAATGCTTGAGCAAAAAACATTAACAAAAGATTATATTTGAAGATAATTGATCGTCAATATATAATTTGTTAAAACTTAATTATTGCTAAAATGTAAAACGCTCTCACATATACTCTCTATTTATGTACTTAATATTTTGATTTGACCTTAATATACCTTTTCTATTTACATACTCCATACTAAATATTTCATCTTTCTATTTTTAATTGAATTCTGCCAAATTAAGATTTTTTTTTGTAAACTATTTAGACAAAATTTATAAAATTTCTTTAGTAGACATTAAACCTTTTCTTTTATTAAATGATTCAGGGCAATGTCCGGGGGCAAAGTTAGTTAGTTCATTGTTTTACTATGTTGCCATGAATAATAAAATAAAAATAAAACTTTTTATGAAGAATTATAACTTTTATCATGCTTTCTGTTTTTTTTTACACATTGATCGAGGATATGATGACAGGGAGACTAATCTAAGCTACTATTAACAAAGGGCAACTATGCAACAGCATGTTTAAAATCAGAGTATTGCTATTTTATTAATAGCAAATTAGCAATTGGTTGGTGAATCTAATACAAGTTGATTTGTCATACTAAGTTTCAAGCCCTTTAATTAATTAAGTCGTATTCTTTTGACTTAAGTTTCACCCACCATCTACTTTGCCTCACCGTCCTATTATAAAGCTTTTGATATGCTTTGGTTTACAAGAAAAACTTTACACAATGCTTTTGTTAAGTACATCCACACACTATTTCCTGCTTGGCATCAAAAAAAAAAAAAAAAAAAAAGAACATCCACACTATTGCAATTTGCATGCACTATAAATACAACTTCTATTTCTCATTTTTAACACATCTCCTTCATTATTCTCTTTTCATCTATAAAATTCATTGTCTTATTACTTATCAACTAGTACTAATACCTCTTAATTACTCCTTAATTACCATAAACACATTTAATCGATCATGGGCGTATTCACATACACATTGGCTGATATCTCCACCACAGTTGCCGCTTCCCGGTTGTTCCAGGCTTTCGCCGTTGACAACCATAACCTTATGCCCAAGATTGCATCTCAGTTTGTTAAAAGTATTGAATTTGTTCAAGGTGACTCCACTGTTGTTGGTTGTGTCAAGCAAATCAATTTCCCTAGTGGTAAGAATTTTCTTTTTGATTTTTTTTTTTTTTATAACTAAACATAATCTAATTTTCATGCATAACTAACTAATTAGTGCCATTAATTATATGTCAACATGCAAAGCCGACACAAATATTTCAATAATATATAATTATGATAATTTTTGCAGATGCTCCATTCACATATGTGAAAAATAGAGTAGATGAGATAGACACAAGTAACTATTATCTCAAATACACATGCATTGAAGGAGATGCATTCCCGGAAACAGTAGAATGCGCAGTTTACGAGGATAAATTTGAGCAAACTGAAGCCGGAACTCAATGCAAGATGGTGGCACACTATCACTTGAAGGGTGATAACACAATGAAGGATGAAGACGTCGAAAAGGCCAAAGAAGGAATCCACAAGATGTTCAAGGTTGTGGAACAACACCTCATTGCCAACCCTCAACTCTATGCTTAAATATTTTGAATCGCAGAGTGAATGTTGCTTCATTAATCATTATATTTTCATACATATTTTATGTTAGTTTCTTGTTTCGAAAACATTATGTTAGTTGTTAAGTTTGTAAGACTAAGATCATGTAGTGTGTAACGTAATTGTGTGATGCCCCATGCATTATGGGCAGAATAATAATCTATGAGAAAGTATTTGCTGCCTGAGATAGATGTGATCAAGTGAAATTGCACATTCTTAATTAATTGAACGGTCCTTTGATTAGTACTCTTCTTCAATATATACTTGTATGAAACTTTACCACTTAGTTTGTTTAATTGTTTTTATGGAAAATAAAATAACTTTATAAAGTATACAAGACTTTTGGAAATTCGTAGTTATAGGCTTGTTCTACAGTTAGATGGAATCTATATTAACTCTATTACAATAGAGTTATATCATCCCACAAATTTACAATATAAGTGAATTTGTAATTTTGTTTCTAATTTGACTGACATGTTCGGTAGTTATTTAATACGGAGTAATAGTTATAAGCATTTTGGTAATGAGAGTGAGTTATCAGCATTTTAGTAATGAGAGTGATTTTTAAGCATTAAGTTACCTAATTGCTTTCTATTTTGACAATCGGTCAACATTATATATGTAATTTGTTTGTATTTTGTACAATAACTATGATTTATATAATTAATATTATACTTTGATTATGATTAAATATTTTTAGGATATAAATTATTATAACATAAATTGTTTTTAATTATAATTATTCACATTTTTTGGTGCGTAACTCTATATATAAAAAATAATGAAAGTTTCAATTCTTATCATCGACCTAAATTTACCGATGGTGTATGATCCATTTTGAATGTAATATGTATTTTTTATATTATACAAATGTTAAATTAAATATATTAATTTGGAATTTTGTGACATTAAGAGTATCTATAGAATCGGCCAAAACAATGTCATGTGTCTTCAATTAAAAATTTCAAATATGTTATATTTCATAGAAATTCATTGTGTCGTAATTTTTGGTTTATTGTAAAAATAATAGTAGTATAAAGGATGTCAAGGCACAAGTATAAAAAAATAATGCTTACATTATAGGACAAAAATGATGATTTTAAGGAGATTGTGATAAGATAAGTCGTTACATATTATCTTGTTATCACCTCTTGAAGACATTGAATTGATATTGTGCTGCGTTTATTTTTCGCTTAGAGGATTAGTTGTTTTACTTTTAAGTATTGTATACTACTCATATTAAAAGAAAATATTAATAAAGACATGTATACATGCATGATAATAAAAACAGTAAATATAAAATAAATATAAAACAACACTTAATTTTCACGGAATAAGAATAGATTATAGACATTAAAACACTATAAAAATTTTATAAAACTATAATATTTTGCAAAATAGTAGTAATACGAAATGAAACATAATTATAAAAGTAAAACATAATTATATTGCACAAAACAAATTAATATAATTATCAAAGTAACTTTAATAAAACACTAATTAACATTATAGAACATGCCTGTGTTGATGTATAATTATATAACTTTGAATATCAACATCAAAATCATGAACATAAAAAACAGATGATTCAAACTTCTTGGTTGTTAGCCTTATTTTCATCTTTAACTAAAATCATATCATTATCTTCATCATCATCTTCTAAATAAATCTATGGTCAAAATATGAAGTACTTTAAATCTAGCAATAGATTTATCCATCAAATAATGAATGAATAAAAAAACTAAAGGGAGGATTATGTAGAGAATAAATAAACGGAGTAAAAAAAGAAAAGGAAAAGATAGAACAAGAAAGAAAGGAGAGAGAAAAGAGAGAGAGAGGAGAAAGAGAAAGAAGAGAGAAAGAAACAAAAAAAGAGGTTCATGAATGAAGATATTCTGTAATTACATTTACTTACATAGTATGTTTGGTATTATGAAATTATTTTTTGATTAAATCTCATAAAACATCTTTATATATACACATAACATTTTAAACCAATAAAACATATAGTTATTACCATAAAACATAAAGTATACAAAATTGTAAAATAGGTAGTTGAAAATAGTTATTTACATAATATTCGTATACATAAAATTAAAGTAATTCCATAATTTTTTTTTTTTGCTTCAACTTATTGATAGTATTGATATTGTGGTGACCAATTTAATAAATTTTATATTGAGCTTGAAATAGAATTGTATTTCTCAAAACCATCAAAGCAATATGGAAACAACAAAAAGAAGCAATTGAAACAATTGAAAATTTTACTCAAATTGGTACATTGTAAATTCAGTTAGTGTGTCATAAGAAAATCAAAGATTACAACAATCTATTCAAAACACAATACCTCATAACAAAACTTTAGATAAATAATTAATTAATCTAATAAATAATGTGCATCGCACGGGGCCTAACCTAGTACTATACTGTACTAGTGTACTACTCTACTACTACCACTCTTCGAGCCCATTTACTTCATCTTAATTTCTCAGTTCAGTTCATCTCATTTCATTTCAATTCAGTTCAGCTCTTCTTTTGTTTTGCTAATTATTTCTTCATAATATTGTTTGTTTATAATATACTATTTTAATTTGTTCATAATATTCTTTGATATATTATTTTGTTCATACTTCGTAATATTTTTGTTCATAATATTATCTTATTTTGTACTAGGCTTTATTTTGTTCATAATATTATTAGTGTTTATATATAATAATATTATTTAGTAGGATACAGGTACGGCAAAAAGAAATTTATATATTAGGTTATAGCTTTCAAGAAAAAAATTATTATGAAACTACCATTCACAAAATGAAACAAAAATATAAGTAGATTACCATTCACAAAAATATTAAAGCTACTAAATATGAAAATGTATTATTGATTTTTGTTTCATAAAATATAAACTACCAATAGCGAAATATTTTATATTGAAATTATTACTATGTCATTAATCCATAGTTAAAAATCATTAATATTCTAAAATAGACTATCACACA
This sequence comes from Suaeda aralocaspica, assembly GCA_016808085.1. Classification (NCBI taxonomy): domain Eukaryota; kingdom Viridiplantae; phylum Streptophyta; class Magnoliopsida; order Caryophyllales; family Amaranthaceae; genus Suaeda; species Suaeda aralocaspica. Next base: position 57,435 of record PYUH01000859.1, read on the forward strand.
CCTCTCAAAAATAAACCGAACAACACTAACTAATATACGTAGGGAAGTAGGGATCGAATCCACAGATAAGCTATTTAGTTCTAAAATATAAAAGCAGCGTAATGGGCCTAAGTTGAATTTCTAACTAATCAACTAACTACTAAAAAACAACGGAAAATATGAATTAAACTAAAATTATAAAGCCTAGGACAATCGGCTCACCATGAACAATCAACAAACTCATAAAATAAAAATCAATTAATTCACTAACGTTCATTAAACTAGGGCACACTAATTCTCTCGAACTTAGGCTCCCTCAAAACTCCTTTACCAGCTCCCGCTCGCATAAAATCGTTTCGCCTATTATTCAGTGATCTTATTGTGGTAATCTTACCTCTCGATTTTGACAATTATCTAACTTACAACTAAATCTGGCCACAATTTAATTGCAATCAATAGAAATCAATAATAGGCATTTAATTACTAATTAAGAACTAATCATTTAATATTAAGCTAATTCATCACATGTTCATAGATCCCCTAGCCCTAGAAAACGAATTACTAACACATAATTGTAAAAACTAAAACAAAAATCAAATAATAATTCATTATTCATAAACATAAACAAAAACAAATAGCAAATCTATAAACAGGTGTTATTAGAAAACTAAACTAATCTAAAAAAAAAACAAATCAACGAACTAAGCTAAAAAAACAAAACTAAAATAATGAAACTAAAAAGAAAAGAGAAAAAGGGAAAGAAATTACCAAAAATAAACTTGAATTGAATTGAGAGTAATTGATAAACCAATCTAATTAATCTAGAGAGAGAAAGTAATTAAGAGCAATATATATAATATATTAAAAGGCGTTTCGGACAATGTAAACGCGCCACGTAATCTCTTCAGCTCTCACCTATGTAGCGCCACGTGTACAAGCTATTTCCAACTTTGTGACACGTATACAATATGTGATACAATATATCCAAAAATATAATAGCAACAAGGATTGAACTCATGACCTCTCTTACATAATCCAAGCAAATTACCAACTCACCCAAGTGTTTTTAATGTCTAATAGATTATATATATATATATACACACCTCGCATCATTTAAGAAAGGCTTTTGAGACAACATATATATGTGCGTTTTCTAAGCCTCCGCAATCCTCACCATAATTGCACCATTTATACAAGCTAAGATACTTAAGTTATACTCAACTCAACTAGATGTTTTTGGTGACCTTCGCCCAATTTTTTAAATATATTGTTTTAATAGTAAACTTTAACAACAAATAACTAACTTAGCCCAGTAAAAATCACACGTGACATATTAAGATAGCACCTTAATTGCCTTTCTCACTGTTACACATATTAGACATGTTGCCCGAGGCAACGCCTGGACAGAAAAACTAGTTAGGATTTGTTTTCTAAAAATTGCTAAAAAAAGGTCGAAACGTCCTTAAGCATAAGGACTACATATACTAACATTGGGCTTCAATTAATAAGGCCCACGCATAAAATCATGGAGCTCAACATCAGACCGCCAACTGGCCTCCTGCGCCCGCAGCGAACAAAGCAGGAATGCTCGCTGTGCCTGCAACTGATCCCAATTGCTCTATGTGAAGGGTCTGTTTAATGTTGCGGCTGCATAGAAGGAAAGCCCATAATGAAGGTGCGCCCCCATGAGGATCCTTAAGGCCCAATTTGACGATCTTCTTTATACTTTGCTTGATTCCTTCGATTGATGCTCGTAGCTTCTCGTACCTTGGCACGCATCCCGGGGCAAAGCTAAATTGACTTGTTTAAGCTCATGTTGATTTCATAATTCCTTATTTACGCACCTATAACACATGGATCAAACTGAAAACCGCGTGTAATAACCATTGAACATAAAATTAACATTAAAAGCACCAAAAATGAACTAAAACCGCCTAAACTCATCTAAACCACAAATAACACCAAGGAACAATATTTTACCGAAATAAAGCACAAACCCAACTATTAAGCACAAAAATCAACCGAAAACGAGGGGAAAACACTATATAAAACATGTATATCAAATTCCCCCAAACCGAACCTTTGCTCGTCCCGAGCAAACAAATAAACCAACTACACCCCATAAAAACAAAATAACCATTATAACTCAAGAGAACATCCGAAGACACATGGATCAAAGCCAACCAATCAAGTACCCAATTACCATCCTTCCTAAATATGAGTCAAACAAAACCAACCAACCAAGTTTAATGGATCGATGACTAGAGTAGCTCACAGGTTGTCACTCTGCACATTTAATGATGAGCTTATTTCAATGAAGCTCTAACCCTCACCTCCCAATCAAAGATGGAATGCAAATGCAAAGTTTGTTTATATGCAAATTTGAGGAACCCAAATCCCACTTCTCACACTCGCATGCAAGTGTTTAAAGGTATTCACTCATCTTAAACTTCGATTCGAAATGCAATTAGTACTCTACGACCTTGACAAATAATTCACTTCACAATAACCATAGCTTGTGCACAAAGATCAAAAAGGGCTTTTATAAGCTTGTCACGTGGCTAGGGTGATGGGTAGGATAAATTTGGAATAATGTGGTGGAATGCGGGGTATACGCATATAAAACCAAGGAAAACCGGTCAACAACACCAAAGTTATCAACAACATTCTCCGACATCCAATTCCAATCAAATCAAAACCAACTTCTTCTTTTCAGTTCACATCAACACCATAATTCTCATAATCAGCAAAACAGCCAACTATATTCACAAACTTTAAACTTCTTTCTTTTTCATGAATTTCATTTGAACTTTGAATTTTGAATTTCATTTTACTTCATTCTTTTTCAACTTTTGAACTTATCATGCTTCTATAATTTTCTTACTTTTCATGCATAATGAAACTCTAGGTTCACGACTATTAATGTTTTGTCCTTGTTCAATTAAAATAAACAATTAACAAAATCATCACACATACATAACTAGGCCATAAATAGAATATAACTTTTTAATTTACTTGCAACATCCTAGACACTGGTTTGCAGAGCCTTAATGTGAAACCTATAATCAAAAGAACCTCACTAAACAACAATTCCAATAAATTTCACAAACAATCCTCCAAAAACACCATCAAAAGTCCATTAACAACACCGTAACAACTCCAAAGCTTCCCCGAGCCAAACTTGGGCATCAATAACAAACAATGGATGAAGCACGGCTAAATAGGTTGTAATGTGGTTAAAAATACAAATGAAGGGTAAAAGCTCAAAACATGGGACCAAGGGAAAATATGCAATGGAATGACTAAAATATGTAACTATGGAGGCTTCTAAACGAAATGAAGGCCTTTCATCATCGCAAAATGCACAAAACCACAACTAAAGCTACTAGGATCCAATGTCAAACCCAAGATCATAATTGTACCGTGAACTAAGCACACATGACAGAAATATGAATAACATTATAATAAAAGTTGCTCAAATCCTCCCGTTAACACAGTTCAAGTCCAAGACCCAAGCAAGGTTGAAAGAGTTGTCCAGATTATATTCGACCTGATTGTCATCTCTAAGTCCAAGTGATTCCATTCATTACGCCCACTTTCCATTTGAGGGAGAGTATTGGAGAATAATCTTTGCCATATATTAGTTTCATATATATTAGGCAAATAGGATAATTATTATGATATATATTCTATGCAATCTCCTAATTTATAGGGCCTTCAAAGGCTTGCATATATATATAGGTATTGTAATCAAATAATCATCCAAGCAATACAAAGCACAATTTTTCACAAATTATCAATTCCCTATTTTTTACTAATGAACGACTAAAGAATACTAGTGAGTTGTTCATTCCGTTTTTGGTACACAACGAAACACAAAAGAGACATGAGTGATATTCCTTTCATTTCTTCTTAATTCCATTATTTCTATTTTCTAGAATTCATTTCGCTTACTCTACACCAACCAAAAGCTCCGATGATCCGATCCCTTAACTTTTTATTAGTCTCATTAAGAGGCTACACACTTGTTTTGTCAAATGAAAACTTAATTTCATTAAATTAAGAAATTACATATATATGCATGATAACAATGCAAATAAGTTACAACTTCACATCTTAGGAAGCACTTTGTCTCTCACACTATATTATTAATCATCTCAAAGTCTCAAACCACAAATAATAAAAAGGATAACAAACATAATTTCAGTATTACATTGCAATCTTTTTGTTGCTAGAAATCAATACATGCATGAAAACTTATAATAAAGCACTTCATCGATCTTCAAGTCGGTTCATTCAAGCATAAAGTTGAGGGTTGGCGATAAGGTGTTCTTCTACAGCCTTGAACATCTTTTGAATTCCTTCTTTGGCCTTTTCGAGATCTTCTTCGTTCATCGTGCTATCGCCCTTTAAGTGGTAATGAGCTACCATGGTGCACCTGGTTCCGGCCTCGGTTTGCTCGTACTTATCCTCGTAAACTGCACATTCTACTGTGTCCGGGAATGCATCTCCTTCGATGCATGTGTACTTGAGGTAGTAGTTACTTGCATCAAGCTCATCAATTCTGTTTTTCACATATGTGAATGGAGCATCTGAGAAAAATAAAAAAATAAAATAAAATTGGAGCATTAAAAATAACATTATCATAATTATTAATCATATCCCACGTAGCTACTACAAATTGCATGATGTTCCAATCGAAACATATCGATCAAAAGCTAGTGTGATTAAAAGGTTTATTTTACGGTGCAACAAGTAATAATATCATAAATTTATAGATATTCTATCTCTATTACAAGCAACACAACAGTATTCACTCGTCAAAAAAACACTTCAAACTAATACATACCGTCAAATCAGTTAAGTAAAACAACTAACAAGATATTCTTAAAAATGATCAATACTTTTAATTGTTTAGTTTCAAGAACTTCAAAATTTTAAAGAAAAGAGTACTAACCACTAGGGAAATTGATTTGCTTGACACATCCAACAGCAGTGGAGTCACCTTGAACAAATTCAACACTTTTAACATATTGTGGCACAATCTTAGGCATAAGGTTGTGGTTATCAATGGCAAAAGCATGGAAAAGCCGAGCCGGGGCAACCGGGGAGGTGGTATCGGCCAAGGTACATGTGAAAACACCCATAATTAAATGTGTAGTACTAATTAAGGGTGATCAAAGTGAGTAAAAACACTATATAGTTTGAAGATAAGCTAGTGGTGTTATAAATGAAGAGAGAAAGAAGTGGATGTACTAAGAATGAGAATTGGTGTGGTATATTTATAGTGTGGAGGGGACTAAATTAAGACTAAGCAAAGTAACAAAAAAAAAAAAAAAAAAAAAAAAAG